>JACXGM010009695.1:12649-27340 GCA_016801145.1 Umbra pygmaea | reverse complement strand
AAAGTCTGTCACCAGATCATTCATGTTTAAGGTTTTTACCAGTGTAGACCCACAGCCATATGCATGAGGTGGGATAATCTGTCATCACTCGTTGTTTTGTGATTCTTTTGTTGTTGATGTTTTTGACACAGAAAATGGAGTTGGTCATAATGGATATTAGAATATTGACTGTCGTTCCTCGTGGGTCCGACTTGACTGCGTTGTAGATACAACTTTACGTTGTGTGAAAACCCCATCAATTCGATGCTTGTTTAATGCAAACTTGTTAGACTCAGATGATGTGTCTTCCCTCTCCGAATGGTGTTTAGATTTCACTACGTAATACGTAACTGCATCCTACCATTACGAACACAGAACAACACTCAAAACGTGCAATGTGAACAGGCTATGTACTGTACATTATATACATATAGTGTGCGACTTGGTAGAAACAAAATGCGTAGGTAAAAAAATCTATTGCTATTTGGTTTTCCGTTTTCGTATAATCTTTTGTTAGATGCTCGTTTAATGCAAACTTGTTATACTCAGATTTGTCTTCCCGTCCCGAATGATGTTTAGGTTTCACTACGTAATACGTAACTGCAACATAACATTAAACACATGTACATTATATACATACAGTGTGTGATTTGGTAAAAACAGTCAAACTTGTTTTATTCAGCGCAAAGCAAATCGCTCGAGAATTGTGTTGCGTGGACAAGGGGGTGAGAAAATAAGAAGTTGAAGTGAAATTCGTTTTCATTTTATATAATAATAATTCCAAGGTATACACAATTGACGCACTTGTTCACTAGTCTCGATAGCAGTATCGATAAGCTCAGACCTTATTGATTATCGGGTTTAGAAAAATTTGGAACCGGGTCCGTAATAGAACCAGGTTCGAGAACCATCCCTACATGCGCCTATATTTTCTGCTTTAGTAAAATGTGTAGCACCAATTTTTGCTCCATCTTTTGATTTCAACAACATGCACACGTGCAGGTCAAAGTTTTTTTTTTGCGGTGATGACGGTAACGAGCTCAGACCCGCAGTAGGCGTCAAGTGACCGCGGTATTGCAGTAATGCAGTAACCGTCCAAGGCCTAGTGAACACCTTTTAATGAAACAGTAATTGACTTGTTCCATCAGTGTAGTATTGAGACAGTTAGACTGGTTTTCTGCTACAGGTATAGCAAACCAGTGTAAAATAATAACATGGTAAACACCACATTGAAATCTCTCTACCCCCATGACGAAGTGAGAATCCCAGTATAAGGGGGTGATACAATGGAACATGGAAGGGGCCAAAAAATGTAGGGCATTACCCAGGCAAAAGGTGATCTCTGGTGTATTGTGCTCGACATGTTGGGAAAGAGATATGGCACTAGATCTACTTACACCTAACACAATGGCATGAGTTATTGTGTCACGTCAATGACTGAAAAAAGGCAGTACCTCTGCCAATAGCATAGATTTGTTAGGATACATGATATATAATTATTGGTGTTACTCGTCATCTCTGCAAAAACATAATTCATACTGATGTTGTCAGAGAGATAAAGATGCCTGCCTTTAAAAACCATCAATTTACTGTGTGCGCGCATTCACACAGGATGATCAAATATTATCATCCAAACATAGACGCACTGCTTTTTAAAAGGAAAATGTCTTCATGTAATTAACAGCAAATCGTGTTAATAAGTTTGATGGCAGTTCTATTTACGGTAGCTACTTAGATGTTATGTGCCATTTTCAACACTCAGTGTCAAAATAAAAAATACAATTAATTATTATAAAAAAGAAAAACAGAAAATAATGAAATTGCATAATTACTCACAACTTAAGACAACATTTGGCAGAGGCATATAGTCTATTTGGATAACTCTCAACCAGGTTTGTAGACCTGGATACAGAAGTGTTGCCCAATTCCTTATGCAAAGTTGGATATGGAAGTTTTGTAAACAGCAATATTCATTTAGATGTTCTTAATTGGATTGAGGTCTGAGCTTTGAATTGTTCCCTTCAGAACAAAAAACGTTACTTTGGTTCCCAGTTCCTCTGTCGCAGACTCTTCTTCAGGATTGATCTGTATGTTGCTGTATCTATTTCACCCTGGCTCTTCATGGCCTTTATGTCCCCTCATCTTCATGTTGTTTTTTAGTTAGAAGTTTCCCTGCTTTTCACATGTGGACTACACTATTTATTATGTGACTTTTAAAGTCAACTAGTTGCCCACAGCTTACTCTGGAGTAGGGGTGTAACCAGGGTCGGACTGGGCAAGGGATTTCCCAAACAGCCGGTCTAAGTAAGGGCTGTGGCCCCAAGCAAAAAAATACCTTATAGACATATACTCATAGACATATAATAGAGGTTGGCTAATTAATCCTGGCCTGGCCTATTAATTATGGCCGATTATGAGTTTTCAAAATAACAACTAATCTGCATTTTTGCTCGCCGAAATCTGTCCGATACTTTTTTAGGAGAGATACCACATCCTCTAGTTGTTACAATTACATAGCAAAACACGTGGAAACTGCGTGCAGCCAGCCAATCTGTCATGAGCTACAGTCCACCTGTACTAAGCTGCAGCATCTTAAGTATTGAAGTCTGGAGGATGTTGTGACTGTAGAGAAGCCAGGGTCAGTTTGTAGCTAGCATGAAAGGGGATAAATCAATTGTATAAACACTTGTTAGGTTCACCTGGTTAATATTAGTCTAGAATAGTGGGTAGAAGTTCACTGCTTTCCTTCTGACAGAACTGTTCCCAGTTTCTTTATCAACCAAAACTTTTATCCGTTCTGTTTTCCTTGAGGCTTTCAGGGAAAAACAACCCATTTAGAAAAACTGCTGCACAAGAGTTAACTAGCTATATTGCATTGCATATGATGAATAAGGGGGATTTATAATTAATCATCAGATCAGCCCACAGTAGTACATCAAAATTAGGTACTGGCACCAAATGAGTGCTGGTTTATTTAATATGGCCATTCAACAATGCACAGTCATTGCGCACATATAAATCGTCTAAATACAATGCCTATTCAAAACAGAAGACAGTTTTTTTACTTCCACATTTAATTAAAAAGCATTCATGTTAGCAGGGAATATACTTCGCTAGTGTTGTCAAACATGGTTTTCAAAGTATTTCTAATGTTGAGTCAGACGGTGGCAAAAAGAGAGGAGAACATTAAGCTAAATTCCGACTACTCGCGCAAGAGAATAATTCTGTAGTTAAAGATGAAATCTTATGTTTCTCAGTTACTGCTTTTGTTATATTTATATTCATTGTCAAATTTGTGTATTGATTTTGAAACCAGATATAATTATCAAATGCTTCTGAAAATTATGTTGGATATCTGTGCATTTACACCCGTTGTGCAGCACCAAATCCGCTGGTTAACAAAAGGACAACTATCAAAATGCACAGACAAAATATTTTGAGGAGGCAAAACCAAATTTTTTACAGTCGAGTGGAACCAAGAAGCATTGAGGTCTTTTGACGATATTTTTGTTTCTCCTCCAAAGAAATTAAGATGGAGACAAGGACAAAAAGTGGAGTGTAAAAAATAAGAGAAAAAAACAACAGGCTAACACTGCCAAATGAAAAACAATAACACAGGTGTATAGTTAGACCATAACCTGGTGAAGGAGCCAGCAGCCCCAGTAGCTACCAGAGACATCAAACTTTGCATATGAAAGCAGCCACAGGTGATGCTGAGAATGAGAAGACTGAGAAAGAGATGGAGGCTGCTGGGACGGTGGTGGGAGGGGCCAGGGCAGAGACTGACAGGTGCAGCAATGTTAACTGTGCACAATAGAGTATAAGTTAACAGGATTATTATGTGAAAACTAGTAGTTCAATTGATTTTGATATTTGATTATAGTTATCTGATTATTATTCTTTTGTAAAATCAAAAAGTAAATGAAAGAAAGAGAAAGAACAACAAAGCACTGCATAGTGTGGGGAAATTACTGACAACATTTAATACAAATTCTAAATTAAAATATTTCCATTCAGAGCATTTATTTGAAGAAAATTACAACTGGTAATTTCCTTGAATAATGCAAAGAAAATAAGTTTATATTCATTTCTAAACAACCCAATATAAATGTGTTAATTTCAGAATAGTTCAGAAATCAATTATTGATGGATTAATAATAATTGTATATAAATAATAATTGGCTTTCATGAACCTTGGCGGGCTCTCCACCAGTCTTTTTACATTGATGTTGGGTGACTTTATGCCACGTTGGGCGCAAAACTTCAAGCATCTCTGCATTTTTTGATAGCTTCTGACCATCCACCTTCTTGATCACATTTCAGAGGTTTTCAATGGGGTGATTTGAGAAACATTTGCAGGTCTGTTTTTTTTCCAGAGCTCTACATCAATTTTTGGGATTTTTTAAAATATAATAAAAACTGTTTTTTACAGCGTTTTTTTATGCTGGCCACATAATAAAGAATGTAGTTTCGTTGTTATGGCTCAAATTATAAAGCACTTGTAAAATTTTAATTTTGTTAGCAGCCAATGATGGCATTGCATCATAAGTTGGTAGCATATATGGTGTATTCATTTGTATTTGGGAACTGTACACAGGTAGAAGGCTGTTGTACGTTTCAAAGCACCGGGCCGGTTTTCAGTCCCAGTCCGACCCTTGGTGTAACGGTATGCCCAACCCACAGTACGGTAGTATTGCGGTACAGTACAGTGCAAAAATGATTGAAAATGGTTATTAAAGAGCAGTTTTTGCCTTAATTGGCAAAAGATGGGCGCATATCCGTATCTTTAAAAACACCTATCGCTATTGTAATTTATTTTGCTTAATCAGATTCTGCTGATGAGGGCTGCTTGAATACATTGAGGAGACTTAAGTCGTTTGTTTTTAAAGTAGTTTTTGTTTCCACAACTGCCTCTGCAACCAAACAACTAAATGGACAAAGTAACATTGTGAAGCCTGCAACCAAACCTAAAATAAATATAAATAAAATATAAAAAATATTTTGTAACATACTTTTCACACATACATTGGCCAATAGCTGCATTTTTTTACTTTCACTATGAGCAAAACAATTGTTTCCTGACACGTAGGTTACCTGACACGTTAACTGCTCAATTTCGTTGCTTCAGTACTGATATGCGCAATCTATTACTAAAGAAAAAATGTTTCAGTAAAGTAAAAAACGCTGTAAGGACACAAATAAAATATCCTAAACAAGACTCAAATAGACAAAGCTGATAAGCTAACTAACAAAGTACCTGCGTTGCTGTGAGGTAAACTCATGGAGCTGCTGCAATCACCTGTAAAATATAAAAAAATGTAGCCCATAGATCAACAACTTTGTCGCCACTTCTGCAAAGCATTTCTCATATAAAGCATGTAGAGCAACTCTGGTAAAGTGGTGGCGAGATGGCAAATTATAACGCTTGTCCAAAGTATGCAACAACATTCTAGAGCGGTCGTTCTCAACTGTGCTAATGGGGCACACATCTTTGGCTAAACGTATGCAACGGCATGTGTTATTTTTTTGTGCCTGCGCGCATGAGGGATATGGAGTTACACTGTAAAATGGGTCTTTAAACGTGCAATATGTAATTTTTGGCCACCAGGGAGCTCTCAATCAAAACAATAGCAAAAGATGTACTTGTATGACGTCGGGAGGTTGCGTGGGATCATGGGTTTTGTTATCGTCGTCAATGACAACCTTCCAATCTAGCGTCTCCGGCAGAAAAAATGTTCACTGACAAAGTAATGTATTGTTAAAAATATTATAACTTCTAGAGAATAGTAGCGATATTAATATATATTTTTTGTTTGTTGTC
The DNA here is from genome assembly GCA_016801145.1 of Umbra pygmaea. Classification (NCBI taxonomy): domain Eukaryota; kingdom Metazoa; phylum Chordata; class Actinopteri; order Esociformes; family Umbridae; genus Umbra; species Umbra pygmaea. The sequence continues at coordinate 21,540 of JACXGM010009695.1, read as the reverse complement.
AAATCATTATTAAGAGTATAATGAATGCAATTTTAATACAAGTGTTAGTAAGTATTTTCTCTGTACTAGGTTGGGCAGAGGTCAAAGCTGTCACACAGGAGGGATTGTTGGAAGATTCTTAGTGGTGTCTACAGGCAAAGGAGGAACGAGGATGAGTCTCAGAGAGAGCAGTGTCCACTAGACGTCCGAAAGAGGAAGGTGTGGTCTCCAGGGTGACCAACAAACACTGCCTTAACAGAATTACCTCAAGACAAAAACACAGTGTGTGGGGGCAGATGTGCACAGCACATGCACTGCAAATTTCCGGTAAAGGAATGAAAAGACATCCAGGTGTGTTCGGGAAGTGGTCTGAGAGCAGCAGCCTTGGATCTGATCCATTAGTAATATAATGTCCCAGTCATCAGTGGGTATGTCACACAATTAAGTAATAATAAATAAAGTATTTCACAATCGTTTGTCATCATTTTGTGTGGTTGTGACATTTTTTAAATGTATCATACTCAGAAAATCACTTTTATTTTGATGTACTCCACATTTTAGGCTCCAGTCAAAATACAAGATAAAGTTAGAACCAGCACAAGTAGTGGTATGTAATCACATTAAAAACCAACCTGACACTTCACCTAAAATCTTGGTAGTGAAAGAACATTTTGTCTAGAATAGAAAAACCATGGCATAAGCTACAAACAGTTTATAGTCAGTTGTTCTTTTAGATAGGAGTCATCTTTAACATGGAAACCAATGCTAAGGGGAGCTGCAATACGTTTCCGAGAAAGTGGTAAGTTCAGGGGAACTAACGGTATGATGAGAGCATTGTTCAAAATGTTGTTTACCTTTTATGATGAAGACGTATCCTTGCCATCTTAAGAGCAACACACTAACTGTAGCTTGCGTGAAATATGTCTGCTGTATTAATACAGTGTAAACAGATTTCACAGTCTGTAAATAGAAGTATATCACATTGGTATGCCGTCTTAGCTGGATTGCTGTGTCAGAGGACTTGCTGTGTCAGAGGACTAATTGGTAAACATTTTTTAATTTGTGCTTTTTAAGTGCTCTGCTCCAGGATAATGGAACCCAACGTAATCGTCTGGTAATGTTTTAGAATCCACATTTTTACAGTAACTTAACGAGCATGGAGAAATCCAGTGGTGACCCTATACAAGGCGACGCAACCACTTTTGGGGGTAGTTACCAGTAATGACAAGATAACTCGAATTAGTGAGTGGGTTGATGATAGTCATTGTTGAGCAGACAGCCGTTGCATAACACTGACTTCCTGTATTTTTATGTGTGTCTTGTCTGGTCATGTATGTGGAAATATATTAAGAAGACAAGAGACCAGCTTATGTAATGCGTGCAGTGGTTTCTGACCTAAGTAGCCACAGTAATGACATATCTGATCTCTGCAGTGCAGTTTGTTGTGCCGGGCCCGTGTTAACCCATTTGTGACGGATGCTGCACGGCGAAACTTTACGTCTCCCGCCGGTTACTGCATTGCGCGATGCAGCATTTTGTATTTGTCAACCTTTTTATGATGCGTGCAGCATAGAATGCACTGTTATTGATTCAAATGCACATCAGATGTTTCTTGTTAAAATACTACGCTGAAAATCACATCTATCAATCAGACATACACGTGCATTTGTTTTTGAAAATGGCTATGACAGAGGAGGATTTTGACAGCGAGGGCATTGCGTTGGAAGATAGTGAGGAGTTTGACAGGGAGGTGGTAGAGGATTACCTGCCGCGCAAGGCAAAACAGTTTACCTGCAAACCGTATTTTTACTGATGAGCTTCGGGACATGTTGTTGATGAAAACTAATCAGTACAATGAACGTAATGAATGAATAGCATAATAAATAGTAATATAATTATGGTGATGATTGTTGATTGTTGATAATGATGATAATAACTACAATAATGTTAATATATAAATACAATACTGGCATAAGGAATAACTAGCATAACACATAGTAATACAATACTGGCATCATGAATAAATAGCATAATAAAACCTATGATTCTTACCTTTAAAATTAATTTTATTTCATGTTTCTATGTGCTACAGAGGCTTAGGTTTTGGTTGATGTTGACAAGCCTTAGTATGTTTTTCAGAAAACCCTCAGGAGAGAAGGATATTCATCCTAGGATAACATAGGTTTTTATAGGCATTTTTAGCAGGCGTTTTAGGCGTCAATGGGTTGGTGTGATCAGTGGATGGATTGTTGGTTACCTGTGATGGAGGCCCCGGAGTTTACAGCTCTCCGTCAGCATCATGGTCACCTGTACCTCAGAAGCCTGGTCTATGGAAAGAGAGGAGACCAGAGACAGTCAGACAAACGCATCCAGCAGTGCGATCAGCATCCTACTTCTGGCTCAGGGGTTGTTGTGGGCTGTCAGATGGAGACTCGGTGGTGGTTAAAGAGCCCAAGGCATCAGAGTAGGTTTACCCTGGTTTATTGGCTAAATGTCATCATGGCCACCTAACATTCGCCAACTCTCAGTTTCAGGTTAATTCATCCCCTTTTCCACCAGTTCAATGCGATAGCTACTAAATGTATGCAGTCAAAAATTGATTGTTCCATCAGCCACCTGACTAAGTCTTAAAGAACATTCCAAATCATTTTCTAGACAGCAACCCCAAAAGCCACCGTGTGAATAACAGTTTTCTGTATGTTACACCCCAAGTGACCGTCGAGGCACAAACGTTCCTTCTGGACCAATCGAAAACAGGGAAGAAAAGGTCATTCAACAGTGAAAATGGTGACCTCACACCATTATATTCTGTGAGAACAGCCCAGTCTGGGCTTCCTGTGAGAGTTCAATCATATTTATTTTGAAACTCACAGGCACTAGACTGACTACTGCCAAGACACAAAAAGCTAGACCTGGGTTCCACTACTATTTGCAAAATTTAAATTACACCTCTCCTTCCATTTATCAGTTGCTAATGACTGGAACAAACTACAAAAATCCTTGAAGCGCAAGTCCCCATCCCTACCTTTAAAGTATTACTATCAAACCTACTATCAGACCATTAAACATGTTGACTCTACCCCCTCTTATGCCCTCGACAAACCCTCAACACATCTTGCACACTCACCTGCACAGCTGTCTTCGTATATTTTGCACATTATTATTTACATAAACTTGCTCATTACGTTACCTACTCTGGTGTTATTTTTGCACTACTACTTCATATTCTCAGACCCTATTTGCACTGGCTGTACAGTATATTGCAAAGCAACTTTACATACATATTGTTCTACATCTCTACTCAGACATATCTCTACTCAGACACTCCCTGTACATATTCTTATATCGTTTACTCTGAAGATCTGCCCCCTGTATTTAGACATTTGTTTTTATAATTTTTGTTTTTATTTTTATTTTATGCAATTCATGTTTAACTTCGTCTTCCTGAACTTCAGCGCTTTTATCTTGGCCAGGTCATCGTTTGAAATGAGAAACTGAATGTGCCCAACTGATTAGATAAATAAAATTAAACCTTTCAAAAAGTACACTTGCAATGTCAGATGGCCAGGGTTTTATTGGCAAAAGTCTACATGGATTTCCAAGTGAAAAGGGTTTGACATACAGTTATAACCCTACAATGTCAGAGATGGGCATGCTTCATAAGTAAATGTCTGTCTGAAAGGCCAGATGGGTGGAGATTGGTTTGTAATTGTCTGCCTGGGAGGCCAGATGGGTGGGGTTTTGTTTGTAGTTTTCTGCCTGGTAGGCCAGACAGGTAGGTTTGGTTTGTAGTTCTCTGCCTGGTAGGCCAGACAGGTGGGTTTGGTTTGTAGTTCTCTGCCTGGTAGGCCAGACGGGTGAGTTTGGTTTGTAGTTGTCTGCCTGGTAGGCCAGACGAGTAGATTTGGTTTGTAGTTGTCTGCCTGGTAGGCCAGACGGGCAGGTTTGGTTTGTAGTTGTCTGCCTGGTAGACCAGATGGGCAGGTTTGGTTTGTAGTTGTCTGCTGGTAGGCCAGACGGGCAGGTTTGGTTTGTAGTTGTCTACCTGGTAGACCAGACGGGCAGGTTTGGTTTGTAGTTCTCTGTCTGGTAGGCCAGACGGGCAGGTTTGGTTTGTAGTTGTCTACCTGGTAGGCCAGACGGGCAGGTTTGGTTTGTAGTTGTCTGCCTGGTAGGCCAGATGGGCAAGTTTGCTTTGAACTCTTAAGGCTATTCTATTGGCTCCATCGTGCCAGGCAAGATCATTAACGGCCAGGTCTACTATTTCAATGTATTTGAACATTATTTGAACCCTGATCTGCAGCAGGCTAGTGTTTATATCTGGGAGAAAGTGCTTTATGGAACCAGATTGTTGGTTTCTCCCAGGGGCATGGTGGAAGGAAGACGGAGAGGATGTGAAATGCTGTACCCAATAATAGTTGGCATGGCAGCAGACATTATTCGTCATCTGAACCCAACCACGCCTTGGACAAACATGCAAGTGGCTATAGGAGCTAGAGGGCAAGGGTCAGCTGGTATGGAGACTTGAACCAGAGAACATCTAACGGAAGGTTTTCTAATCACCTGAAATTACCCAATCATCCCCCTGACTGTGCTGACTATACCAGGAAGTGGATCATAGGTAAGATACATGCATCATGTTCAGCCACCGCCAATCATGCTACACTGGTGTTGTCAGTGGTCAGAGAGAGTCAACACTATGGTCTAATATGAACAGTGGACAGAGATAGTAAACTCAACACTATGGTCAAATGTAAATAGGTGCAGCGTAATGAGCCCAACTTTAAAATGCTTTGTAACAGTCACCCAACAGCTACAATGCAGACCGTTTACATGGACAGGAAATCTAATGAGATTAGAAACTGCGTTTAAACAAACTGGTGGGAAAATCATAACTGACACAATGACATCAGCCACTTAAATCTGCAATGCATGCTAGCACACAATCCTGAACACAACAATGATACAGCATTGCACAAGCCATTGTTCGAATGTTCCAAAGACTGAACAACTCTTTTTCAGGCTGCTACAATCAAGGAATTTCAGTGAAAAAAAGGTCACTGATAAAAAACAAGCTTTTTAATAGTTAAATAACATTGTTCCATTCTTACATTTCAAATAGTTTTAGTAGTGTCATAGGCATATTCTTTGACCATACAAGTTTTGTTTGATAACCATGCTAAAGCAGCATAGCACCTTGCATGCCACCATTAACTCTTCAGACTCAATGGGAGAACAGATGCTGCTGAATTTGTGTTGAACGGCAAGTAAAGAGAACTCTTCTTCTGGTCTAAATACTCCAATGCCTCAGGACAATAAAGAGGACATAGCACTTTGAAGCGTGCCATCTTTGGAACCAAGGTTAAATGCATCCAGACTTTGTGCTCACTAAAAATCCCACGACACTAATCAGAAGAAAAACATTTCCAGTGTGCTGGCAACAGTTCTATTCTGTAAATCAGACAGAGGCAATGTGACCAACACTGGAGCTAAACAGCAATGTGTACAACACTGGAGTTAAACAGCAGAAACTTTGCATATTTTTCTTTGTTAACACTGGGCGACTTGTTAAAAAGTAGCAGAAGTGAGGTGGGAGAGACAACATACCTTTAACTGTCTTTACAAAGCACTGTTTCTCCTTGGTTGGGTCCTTTTCGTCCAACAAAATGCCATGGAAGATGCGGCCAAATGTTCCTATGAGTGATGAAATAGCAGACTTACTTTTTGCATTTACACCACTTTCCCACGGCTTCATTTCAGCAACTCTCAACATACTATGGACTCATAGTAACAACATTTTTACACAGTCATGTTTTATCTTTGTTCCATTCCATTTAGATGATAAGAAAGAATATACACATTTTTTGTTTATGAATGGACTTGATAGTGAAAGTTTTGATAAAATAATAAATAGTAGTATCTTATGTTCTGAACTATAAGTCAGTTTTTCTTTAGTCGTCAGTGGCTGGTCCTGAAACTTAGATTCCAAAGCAACTACATAAAAAATACATTCCAAAGCAAGTGTATTGTGTGTTGTTTAGGGGTGGCAGCACTAGGCTCGTTATGCTTTACACCTAAAAAAGTAGAAGAAAACTAGCCAATAAATTCTGGTTATTTAGTGCGACTCGGGAAAACACTTATTTGTAACTACTTTGGAGATATCAACAAACATACTCAAACATCTAAGTTGTAAGTAGACAAGCATAAAATTATAACCATGCCTTTGTTGACCAGAAAAGTGTTAATTTAAAGAGCCGTCTGAATCTTCGTCCCCCCGAAAATCATGCTTATTATACGAAACATAATAGGTAGCATAATGTAATGACTCTATTATCGTTTCAATACAAAGCTAAACCTTTTCCTTAATGCGTTTTTGCTTGTTAGATATCATGCCTAGTCTATGTTGTTTCAACTATAGGCCTAGGCTTTGTATGTTCTAATTATCAAAACGTATTTGTTTACTGTTAAAGAGTTAAATGTGACTTATATACCAAAGCGACTTGTTTTTTTTCCTCGCAACAAAACTTTTTTGCAGAGTGCGACTTATAGTCCGGAAAATATGGTACAATAATTTTAATTCGAGGCAGGCTCTGATTCAGAAGCTTCTCATCACAGGATCACACATGTGGCCATCAGACAGAGGCTCCTAGATCTAATGTTAAAATTGTTTAATATTTGTGTTCCATAGGGCTTGATATTACGTCCTGTTTAATGTCTTACTATTGGTGTCTCTCAGGACTTGGTACTAGGTCCAATTTAATATCTAACTACTGGTGTCACACAGGGCATGGAACTACACTGCAAAAAAAATTCAAAGGAACAATCAAATCATACATTGGGTCTCGATGACCAAAACATATTAAAGATAAAATCTTTACATTGTGTAACTCTGACAACAAATTATGTAATAACAGTCAATGGAATCCAAAATCACCAACCACTTGAGGGCTGGATTCAAACACACACAACGAAAGTCAAAATGAACAATTGAAATCACAGGTTGTTTCAACTTGAATTAATTTCATCATGGCAACTCCTAATGTAACTCAGTAGTGTGTATGGTCACCACGTACCTGTATGCACTCCTAACAATGTCTGGGCATGCTCCTGGTGAAAAAGATTGTGTGGACTTAACATAACGTTCCAGAGGATCTCGATTGGATTCAAGTCTGGGGAACGTGAGGGCCAGTCCATGGCATTAAGGCATTCATCATCCAAAACTGCCTGCACACTATGACAACCTGAGGCCGGGCATTGTCCTGCACCAGGAGGAACCCATGGCCCACTGCACCAGTGTAAGATATGACAATGGGTCTGAAAATGTCTTCCCGGTATCTAACAGCAGTCAGGGTACTGTTGGCTAGCACATGGAGGGTTGTCTGACCCTCCAAGGATATGCCTCCTCAGACCATCACTGACTCACCGCCAAACCAATCATGCTGGAAGATGTTGCAGGCAGCATAGCCTTCATCACAGCATCTCCAGTCTCTTTCACTTCTGTCACAAGCTCAATTGGAACCTGCTCTCATCTGTGAAGGGAGCAAAGCGCCAAATGCAGACCTGCCAATTCTGGTGTTTTCTGGTGAATGTCAATCGAGCTGTACTGTGCTGGGCTGTGAGCACAGGTCCCACTAGAGGACGTTGGACCCTCATGCCACGCTCATGGAGACTGTTTCAGACAGTTCGGTCAAAAACATGCACACCAGTTGCCTGCTGGGGGTCATTTTTTAGGGCTCTGGCAGGGCTCCTCCTGTTTCTTCTCACACAAAGCAGATACTGGTCCTACTGTTGGGTTGATACCCTTCTACGGCTCTGACCATGTCTCCTTATGATGTGCCATCCTGGAGGAGTTCAACTAACTGTGCAACCTGAATGGGCTCCAGGTTCCGCCACACGCTACAGGTAGTGACGAGGATACTTGAAAAACACAAAACTGATAAGGAGAGAGCCATTGTATGTGGTCACAAACTGCAAAACCATTCACATTTTAAGGGTTGTCTTGCTGTTGCCTCCATTGCACATGTTGTCACTTTCAATTGTACCAAAACAGGTAACATTGATTCACAATCACTTTTGCTTTCTAACTGGACAAATTGATATCCCTAAAGTTTAAATAAATTTGTGTTATACTGTAATGATCACATGTTCCCTTAATTGTATTTGAGCAGTGTATATGTAATTTAATATCTCACTACCAGTGTTGCTCAGGGCTTGGCATCTGGTTATTCAATTCTCTCTGCACATTCAAGTCCATTGTTTGTTTTGTCCTCATCATCTGCCATGCCAATCAACTATGTTTATTCTTGCACCCCTGCAATCAATTAGGTGACAATGAAACAGCAACACTGAACTTTAACATGTTAAAGAATGTAGATGCCAAAAATAATGGAGCATGGATTTCTACTTATATAAGCCTCGGTAGCTCCAGGGAGAAAAAAGGAAAGATTACAAGGAGTGAGGTAAACTGGCAGAGGATCCAGTGAAGTAGAAGTATCTTAAGAGCTAACTAACATCAAACTGAAGAATCCAGGCCTGCAGGATAACTTGGCCCTGTGTCTCAACAGGAGTAGTGATGATGGGTAACAACAGGCTTACTGTTTAAGAGGCTCTCTTTCACCACCACCCCACCCTCTCTCTCTACCCATACACCCTCTATCTTCAGATGTGTCCAGACCTGCTGTCTGTCTGCTACAGAGTCTCTAAGATGATCAAACTCCTCCTATCTCATTCTCAAGACAAATACGATGACCTCTTCCTATGGGGGTCAAACACGATGACCTCTTCCTATGGGGGTCAAACACGATGACCTCTTCCTATGGGGGTCAAACACGATGACCTCTTCCTATGGGGGTCAAACACGATGACCTCTTCCTATGGGGGTCAAACACGATGACCTCTTCCTATGGGGGTCA
>JACXGM010009695.1:0-12549 GCA_016801145.1 Umbra pygmaea | reverse complement strand
GATGACCTCTTCCTATAGGTGTCTGGAAGAGAGGTGATCAGGATGATCAGCAAACCATCCTGACCTACCAAGTCATATGGACTACATAGAGTCTGTGAATGGTACAGCCAGGAGCTGGTTTGGCAACCAGTAACAATGTTCAATCAATGAAGATTATAGACTATATAAAGATGCCTTCCACGATTTTTGCTGATATTTAGAACTATTTAGGCTTCTAGGTTCTAAAGAATGGGAATTTAGGCACAACCTAGAGCTAAAACAGGTCCTTGCTCAGGATTTGGTTTATTTTTCTGAAATGTCTAGGTTCCTATTTTCTTTCTTGTCCTTCTGTGTCTAGATGATGTGCTCGCCCTGCAAACTCATTAGACATCACCGTAAAGCTCTTGTTTAATTGAGAGCTCTGTCAATGGGAATTCCTCTACTTTAACAAACCATACGTCATATATTTGTTAGGAATTCCCTGCCTGAAGCTTGGTAAGGGAATGCCTGCAATAGCCTTGAAGACACGTCAGGCCTCGGTAAGACAATGATTCTACTTAGATCGTGCATATAATATAAACAATGGACTATACATCTGGGCCCGTATTCATAAAGAATCTTAATGCAAAGAGTAGCTCCTAGTGAGAAAATTTTAAGAAAATTCTTAGAAATGTTGGTGTTTACTCTTAAAATAAATAAAAAATCTAGTAAAGAAAAAAGTAAATCAGAAAGCATCTTAACTCTTAAAAGAGGTCCTAAGGCCAAAATTGGTAGGAGTACAGACGAGGACTTTTAAGAGGCTTAAGAGTTCCTTCAGTAGAGGAGAAAACGGCAGAATAACGAAGAGGGAGAAGAAATGTGTTGCAGACAATGGATGATAGTGAGTCAATAATTAGATTAGATCGTGCAGGGATCATGTTTGTGACTGATCTTATTAGAGACACGCTAACATCTCAGACACAGCGCAGAAATGTCATAGTGCCAGAAATGAAAGTAATCACTACATTAAGATATTTGGCAACTGGGAAAATGCAACAATGTAGCAGTGATGACTTGGGTCTGTCACAACCTTCTGTAAGCAGAGTGATCACACAAACAATTACAGCACTTTCAGAACCTCTTATTGTGTCCCAGTTCATTTCCTTTCCACTGGACATTCCCACCTTGCAGGCATAAAAAACTGCATTTATGAATATAGCAGCCTTGTTGTCGGAGTAATTGATTGAACCCACTTCCGAATTATTCAACGTGATCTCCGAAATACGTGATACTACCACGGACACTTAACTTCAAACTCTGTGGCAGTTTCACGGAATGGCCGAAAACTCTGTGAAACTGCCACGGATCCTTAACTTCTAAATCCGTGACAGTTTCACGGAACTTAAAATCGCTCAGTTTTTTCCTTCTTGGACAACCAACCAATCACAGTCTTCAAAAGATTGTGTCATACATAGCAACGGGGTCAGCCCCGCCTCCTCACTAAGATAAGAGTTTTTGTCTTTTCCTTGCTCAGAGTTGCTCTTAGATGGGTCTGGAATCGATCTTAAAGGTACAATATGTAATATCAATCAAAACAATAACAAAATACATACTTTGCATTAGGGCTGCACGATTATGCGTATCGCGATTAGCTATTCACTCCAAAGCCCGTTCGCATGGCAACAGTATAATGCCCGCAATCACAAAATTCCATCCCTGGTGAAGGCTGATGTTTGTCTTTATCTCCCATCTCTACTTAACAGAATATTGCTACAACATGATTTTTTAAATTCACATACAGACCACTTAGAAGTTAAACCATGGTGAAAAGGCATTTTCTCCACTAACAGAACACAGGCTTTCACCCAATTGAAAGACGTTGGATTGTTGATTCTGGGGGAGAATTACTAGGTTCCACTAGTCCATACTAATCCAGGTAGATTTGCTTCCAGCTTTGCAGCACATTCTTGGAATTGCCTGCAAATCTTCCTGTGTCTCGAATTGCGTAGTCTTGACTTGATACCTTAGCACTGAAATTGCAATATTGTAAAAAAAAGTAAATCATACCCTCAAATAAAAGCTGAGAATCAATCCTCTAACCTAATGGTAATTATTTCATTATAAATCTAGGGCCCTATGATTTCCACTTTATGGAGAACGCGGACAGAACCGCGAAATCCAATACTAAAATGAATACAAATGCATGAGACTAGGTGTAGGCTACTATGTAAAGGGGAACAATAATGTATTTCTATAATGGGGTCTATGTACCTATATCGCTTGATGTAATTTGCCTGTCTTGCTCATAAAGGAACCTCTCCCTCAGGCAAAGCAGGGTCGATGCCAGTGCTATGGCAAGTCATGGATTAATACACACAATTGAATTTGATACAACTTTGTAAAATAACGATTAGAATGTTACTTTGTCTACTTGTTTAGTTTTTATATTGGCTAGAATATTCTGTTATCCATAAGCAAAGTCAGTGTCTTGCCTGGTAATTGTATTTTAAAGTGATAATATAAAAAATAAATATAAAAATAGTTTCACAAACCACTTCTGCCTGGTTATGTTTCCCAACCATGGGTACTAGAAACCCTGGTGGTACAGTAACCAAACATTTTTGGAAACCACTGGCCAAGCGTGTTTATATGGAGGTTTTGGATAAAAAGTTAAATCACAAACAAAATTAAATGGAAATCACAATTTAGAATAAAATATAACAGAATGGGACAAATATATATATATATATATATATATATATATTATAGGTCACTATAAGTTCAAATCTTTGGAATATGGAACCAACCATCAGCTCCTCAATAATGTGTCAATACTTTCAGTGATCAATTGTAAAACTGACAAAACCGCGGCATCAGTTTTTGCATTGGTTTGCTGTGACCGCAATGTAATCCTTCACAGAAAAATCTTTTAATTAAACAACTTAAATATAGTAACTATTTCCATAAACTCTTTCTCAAAGCTCTCTGTCATCCCTGTGCAGCAGACAGTGTTTGTAAGATAAAATAACAGGGCTCGACATTAAGGCTTGTCCGCTTGTCCGGGACAAGTGAAAAAAGTAGTCGGACAAGGAGCTCGTAGATTTACTTGTCCAAATGGACAAGTAAAATATATTGTAATTTAACAAGTACATTGATTGAGCTAAACAAAATAATAGAATATTGATGACGTGTCCTTTTTTGCAAGAAATCGCTGTGTGTTTATGTATGCACACGATTTTATTTTATGTTCTAAATCTAAAACACGGTTTTGTTTAGATCTGACTGCACAGTGGTGGTCACATGACACACAGCTCTGTTGTCACACTGCAAGTGCTCATTCGCTGTTAATACATCACCAAAAAAGTATTCTAAAACTATGTACATATAAAAGTTGTCATTTATCGCATATACATAATATACCATAGTGATATGCAAAGTGTTACTGACGTTTAATCGTTGGATGAAAAAATCGCCTCTTTTATTTAACTGCGCGTAACAACGGTGGCCTAAATAAAATTAGCGCTTGTCAGAAAGAGAATTCAAAAGCAGTCCGCGTGATTTTGCCTAATCCCCCTACAACTGTGTCGGGTGAATTGTCAATCCGAATAATACGTTTTTGATATTTGTTGCTAGGCTACAAGTAACCATTTCACGCACAATGCGCAGAATGGTGTCAGTGTTCGTTGAGTCTGACTTCATGATTGGATTCTGCTAGGCGGCGTTCTCGTTTCACCAGAAAATCTTAAACACGCACGCACACACAAATGTAATGGGAGGCTGTCCAAGTTCTCAACTCAAAACAAGTAACTTCGCCATAATATCGCTTTTTTATTATATTTCAAGTTGTATCATGTTTGGTTTCATTATCGAAGATGCATCTGCTTGCAATTTCTATCGGAGCTAATTCAACCAATTGGATTATTTTATTAGTAATCGCATATTATTATAAAACAAATTTACAAATGGAGAGTGAAATGCTGATTAAACAAATATTGTGGAATAGGTTACAACAGTAAAGTTTTACACCTCTCAAGTGTGAAACTACCTACTGATGGACGTCTATAAGTAGCCAACTAAAAGGAGTAGTTAGTCATCCAATACGGTGATTTGCACAATTTGTCAATCATGTGAAAATCATTATTCTCACAGACTTGTCTTCACAACATGTCCCTATTGTAATTTGCCTTTATAAATTAAGACGAATTAATAATGAATTTGATGTATTGAAGCTATATAGAAGATGCTATTGAATTTTCTTTTATATTTGAGTTGGGAAGATTGGCTGGTAAAATTAGGGCATCAACCAGCCCAGAGGGGTCATGCCCATTGAAAATGAGGGCACGTGCCCCCTCAGATTTTTTAGCCAAGTGGATTTTCCTTTTAATATCAGTATTTGTGGGGACCTGTTCCCGTGTGTTGTGCACACTGTGCCCCCTAAAAAAAATAGGTGCATGATGCTTCTGCACCAGCCACAGTGGCTTAATTTCCCAGTTTGGTTATGAGTTTGAACTGCAACTGCTTGTAGAAAAATAAATTGGATTGAAGATAGCAAGTGACAGATATTCTGCGAACTCTGTTACCATGGTAATCTTATGTTTCGGTCATAAAAGTAAAAAAATATGCAGCAGTATACCATGTTATGTCTAACTTCACATTGAATTGAATTGCTGACTTTAAGAGCAATTGAGTTGGCTATTTTTTCTAGATAACCTTGGTTCCATTGCAAAAAACCCTCCCTGAATACATGGGAAAAATTAAAATGTACTTTTTTACCTTACATTCCCTGGTTGCAACATGACACAGGAGAAATTTAGGCCTATTTCTTGTTTCCCAGAAATACAGATATGCGTGTTAATAAAAAAAAATGTCTGCTTCGGACAAGTAGTTTTGGCTATCGGACAAGTAAAAACTGTACTTACTTGTCCGACGGACAAGTGGCCAATAAAGTTAATGTCAAGCCCTGAAATAACACTACCACAGTATCAACACTGGATCTATCATGCTGCTTCCTGGGGGGCTTCAACCTGACCTGGCACTGGCTAGCATAGGCCAGGAGGATCTTAAAGATGGTGCAGTGACGTAACCAAAGGTTTTCGCTGTATTTCGTGACTGTTGCGTTGGATTTTGAGCAGTTTATGGGTCTGGAGTTTTCATTTAAGTCATTTAGCAAACAGCCTTTTCCAGACTAACAAAGTAAAGAATGAATATATTTTCTTACTTTTTCCTATACTGGGCCCATGAGGGAATCAGCCCCACATTCCTGCCATTGCACCAGACTGTATCAACTAGGCTGTCCAGGCTCAGATAACAACAGCCCATTAGAACAGATCTCTGACGATGTCAGAAAAGCGTCCAGTGGAATGGATCTAAAGAACACCCTGGGCCCTGTCACTCGGACCAACTTGAAGCCTGCCGCCTGAACCCTGCCGTGCTGATTAGCCTGAACGCTGACCAGGCTGAACCCTGCCTCCTGAAACCAGCCACGCTGACCAGCTTGAACTTAGACAAGCCTTAACCCTGCTGCGATTACTGCGCTGACCAGCCTGAAGAATGCTGCGTTGACCAGCACGAAGCCTGCCGCCTGAACCCGGACCAGCCTGAATGCTGATCTGCCTGAACGCTGCCGCGCTGATCAGCCAGGTGGGTCAGCGCGGCAGGGTTCAGGTGGGTCAGCGCGGCAGGCTTTAGGCACGTCAGGCTTTAGGATGTTGAATATTGCAGTAGTGAATGTAATACTACAGTTTTTTTTGGTGTGTTTTTGTGTACATGTACGGGGTGTGTAAGAAGTATTTACCTTCATGCAGGACATCCCGCAGAGTGACCCTCAGTCTAGAGATAGCGATGTCCTTCACCTTGGCTTTGGCCTCCAGCAGCGATACACTTCTGAGGTCGTTCTTCTCGATGCGAAGGGAGGGGTAGCCTGGGGCATAAACACGCCAGTTAGATGCTGGTTTCTGTTCATTACAGTCTTTAATCAGACATCATAAAGAGACAGAAAAAGAAAAACATATTTATTTGACAAGTTACTAGTGTAACAAAGCATGAAATATATCTAAAAACACATAATTGGATGCTTTTCATAACACACTGACATACACATATTCCCTTGTAATGTCCATTTCAAAGCTAACACACAAGTATAAACACATTAACAACTACACACAGGTCAGACAGTTTGTAACTCATTGAATGTATTCTGCACATCATCCTAACAAGAGATAATAAAAAATCTGATTAAACAAAACAAATTATATCTTTTAATTTCGTTATTGAGCAATGTTATTCAACAATCAATGTCTTTGTTTAAAATATTAGTGGAGCCAGTGCATAAATCAGTTAAGAAGTATATTACCACTAGAAATCCAAGCATGTCAACATGACACAACATGTTTTTAAGGTGTCATTAATCTTTCAATTGTTAAGTCTGTGTGAAATGCTTCATAAACATGTAGAATCAATGCCCTGAAGTACTGTGTAATAAACTGTGCACCTACAACCTACCCTACTACAACTTCTGTTTTTTCATTAGTTAATTGCATTTATCAATACTGTTTTCACATTTAGACAACTCTTCACAAAGTTAACAGCAGTCCGGACTAAACTGTGCATTCAATAACCACATTCTTCAGAATTCATAGGTTCTCAACCGCCAGTGAAACTATGTACAGGCTTGCAAACAGGTCAGGGGTAAAAAAGGTGAGAAGGATACAGCAAACCCCTGACCTCTAGAAAGGTCTGGGGGGATGGTCCCCCTGAAGAAAATGTAGTAAATATGGAAGTTAAACGCATCAATCTGGTGCACTTAGAGCATGTAAAATCTGTGCTCCTATAAACAATGTCATGTTCTTTTAACCATAAATTAAAAAATGTTATACTTTACATCATAAAAGAGCAATTAAATAAACAGGATTACCTATGTTACACTACTTTATTTTCTATAAATCAAAAGCATCACTTTCTGTAAACCGAACAAACATTCAATAGACATCAGTTTTCGACGGACTGCTCAGTGTTGTATATTTTGAAATAACCCTCTCCCCACTCTCCCTCTGATTGGCTGAGAGGTTTAGGCATTAGGAGTGATGATTGGTTCCAGTCAGTTGTAAAGTTGCGAAGCACGGGTAAAATGCTGTGTTGGCCACGGCCACAACACCCCCTCCCCCAATATTTTCTCATCAGATCTGCACAAATCATTTCTGTTTCAAAAAGGTGAATTTCACCGAAAGGTGAGGAGTTTGCATGCCTGTTAGTATTTACAGCTCAATTTGCACATGGTAACACTTTGTTCAGAACTGTTAATTTTAATTTCAACATTTAATTTTTTATATTGTATTGAAATACATTGCTCAAAAAATTAAGGGAAAATTCAGGGAACACACAAACACCACAGGATAGTTAATTAAACTTCAGAGAAATCAATCTGTCCAGTTAAGAAACATAAGCGATGTTGTCAACCCATGTGCTGCTGCGCACTTGTGTGTCGTGAGGACTCGCCAACTGTGCAGAGATTTTATTTTTCAAAATCTGTGTTATTTTTTAGGGGACATTTAATGCAGTGCTTTGTTCATAATACTCTCTCTCCATTGAGGATTTCCCAAGCTGATGTGCTGGAGACCAAATCACATCATGATCTCAGATCATGTTTGATCCTCTGATCTAATTGGACAGTGAAGCAAAAAAGTTTGTACCTGTAGTTCGTACAAGCAGGCACATAAATGCCACTGAAAACCACATGTCTGTACCCAAACCTCAAACATCATCCCACATTAAACAAAGGTTTAGTAGGATAGTCGGATAAATCATACCCAGAATAATGTCTTTTTTTGTCAACATCACAGTGCTAGCCAACAGTAGCCTGACTGCTGTTAGGTACCGGGATGAAATCCTCAGACCCATCTTCAGAACCTATGCTGGTGAAGTGGGCCCTGGGTTCCTCCTTTTGCAGGACAATGCTTGGCCTCACATGGCCAGAGTGTGTAGGCAGTTCCTTGATGAAGGCATTTATGCCATTGACTGGCTTTCATATTCTCCAGACCTGAATCCAATTGAGAACCTCTGGGACGTTATGTCGGTGCATCTGATGCTGGTAAGTAGTGCCACAGACAGTCCAGGAACTCATTAATTCCCTGATCCAGGTCTGGGGAAAAAAATCCCCCAGGACACCTACTGCCGTCTCATCAGCAGCATGGCTAGACGTTGTCGAGAATGCATACAGGCACATGGGGGCCATACACACTACTGAGTTTCATCATGCTGTGATGAAATTCATTCAAGTTGGAACAGCTGTGATTTCAATTGTTTACTTTTTGGTGCGAGTTTGAATCCAGCCCTCCATTGGTTGGTGATTTAGTTTCCATTTATTATTGTTACGTAATTTTGTTTTTAACAAATTACACAATGTGCAGTAAAGATTTCGATCATTAATATGTTTAGTTTATCGAGACCCGACATGTGATTTGAGTGTTCCTTAAAAAAATTGTGAGCAGTGTACAGTTGTATGCAAAGGTTTATGTACCCAATTATTTATAAACAATGGGGTGTTTGGATCCACAATTTCATTTTGATCTATAAAATAACTGAAGGACATAGTAATATTTCAGTAGTGAAATGAGGTGTTTTGGATGAACAGAAAATGTGCAAAATGCATGAAAACAGAAGTAGACAAGTACATAAATGTGAACACCCCAACAGAAATACCACGTCAATATTTAGTTGAGCCTCCTTTAGCAGGAATAACAGCTCTCTAGATGCTCTCTAGATGCTCTCTAACAGCCTCTAGATGCTTCCTAATGGTATTTTGGACCATTCCTCCTTGCAAAACATCTCCAGTTCAGTTAGGTTTGATGGTTGCTGAGCATGGACAGCCCGCTTCAAATCACCCCACAGATCAATGATATTCAGGGTTGAGGACTGGGATGGCCATTCCAGAACATTATACTTTGATTTTGAGCAGTGTTTTAGGTCGTTGTCTTGTCAAAATATCTGATATTGAGTGGAATCCATGTGACCCTCAATTTTAACAAGATTCCCAGTACCGGCACTGGCCACACAGCCCCACAGCATGATGGAACCTCCGCCAAATTTTACTGTGGGTAGCAAGTGTTTGTCTTAGAATGCTGTGTTCTTTTTCCACTATGCATAACGTCCCTAGTTATGACCAAATAACT
This sequence comes from Umbra pygmaea, assembly GCA_016801145.1. Classification (NCBI taxonomy): domain Eukaryota; kingdom Metazoa; phylum Chordata; class Actinopteri; order Esociformes; family Umbridae; genus Umbra; species Umbra pygmaea. Next base: position 3,424 of record JACXGM010009695.1, on the reverse strand, counting down.
CCATCTTTGTTTCATCAGTCCACATCACCTTCTTCCAAAATTGAGCTGGCTGTCACAATGTGCGTTTGCATACCTCAAGCAACTCTGTTTGTGACGTGTGTGCAGTAAAGGCTTCTTCCGCATCACTCTCCCATACAGCTTCTCCTTGTGCAAAGTGCGCTGAATTGTTGAAAGATGTACTGGGCAACAAGATGATGTTGTGGGTCTTTGGAGGTGGTCTGTGGTCTGTTTTTGACCGTTCTCACCATCCTTCACATCTCCAATATTTTACTTGGCCTGCCAATTCTGGCCTTAACAAGAAATGTGCCTGTGGTCTTCCATTTCCTTACTATATTCCTCACAGTGGACACTGACACCATTTTTCGTAGCATTTTTTGTACAGTAAGATCAACATATTTGCTTCTCTGATAGAAGTCGTGACTCTGTTAGCAAATGGTTAACCCATGTAAGCATGATTTAGCTAACACCCGTGTGTGGGTTCTAGGTTAATATAATGCATACCTAACGTAGATTCTGCAATGAGAGACGAACTACAAGCTTGGGAGTCAAAAACTACATTTCTCTGCCTGGATGATGCATCTTTAGTTGTTTGGACAGATTTTTCATGTTTCTGCTCTTATAAGCAAAGTTCTTGGTGCACTCTTTTCAACAAGCACTGTCAGCGTGTAACCACACTTTTGAAAATGTATTTCTCTGTGCTATTGCCACTAATTATCAGTCTTTCTTGTATGTGCGCGCTACCGTGTGTGGAGAGACACAGGCTCCGCCTGAGAGAGAGCTCTCTTCTGTATTGGGAACAGCGAAAATGCATCATAGATGATTGACTTAATTTAATAGCAAAATAAATATGGTTGGGGGGAGAAAACATGCAAGATAATCTATGTTGCAATAATAAATAGGTAATGTGTTTTCCATTATTTCTTCAGTACTGGAAACAGAACAAATATTGTAGGTGCTTATTGATAATACAGCCTTGCATAATTTAGCCCCAGGGCCCGTTTAATACCAGGTTGTCATTCATCCCTAGCTACTGGTGTGCATGTTTCTGACCAAACAAGTTAATACTTTGTAGCGCTACCTTTTGCTGCGATTACGGCTGTGAGTCGCTTGGGGTATGTCTCTATCAGTTTTGCACATCGAGAGACTGAAATTTTTGCCCATTCCTGGACTTTGACTTGGCCATTCTAACACCTGGATATGTTTATTTGTGAACCATTCCATTGTAGAATTTGCTTTATGTTTTGGATCATTGTCTTGTTGGAAGACAAATCTCCGTCCCAGTCTCAGGTCTTTTGCAGACCCCATCAGGTTTTCTTACAGAATGGTCCTGTATTTGGCTTCATCCATCTTCCCATCAATTTTAGCCATCTTCCCTGTCCCTGCTGAAGAGAAGCAGGCCCAAACCATCATGCTGCCACCACAATGTTTGACAGTGGGGATGGTGTGTTCAGGGTGATGAGCTTTGTTGCTTTTACGCCAAACATAACGTTTTGCATTGTTGCCAAAACATTCCATTTTGGTTTCATCTGACCAAAGCACCTTCTTCCACATGTTTGGTGTGTCTCCCAGGTGGCTTGTGGCAAACTTTAAATGACACCTTTTATGGATATCTTTCAGAAATTGCTTTCTTCTTGCCACTCTTCCATAAAGGCCAGATTTGTGCAGTATACGACTGATTGTTGTCCTATGGACAGACTCGCCCACCTCAGCTGTAAATCTCTGCAGTTCATCCAGAGTGATCATGGGCCTCTTAGCTGCATCTCTGATCAGTCTTCTCCTTGTATGAGCTGAAAGTTTAGAGGGACGGCCGGGTCTTGGTAGATTTGCAGTGGTCTGATACTCCTTCCACTTCAATATTATTGCTTGAAAGTGCTCCTTGGGATGTTTAAAGCTTGGGAAATCTTTCTGTATCCAAATCCGGCTTTAAACTTCTCCACAAGAGTATCTCGGACCTGCCTGGTGTGTTCCTTGTTCTTCATGATGCTCTCTGTGCTTTCAACAGACCTCTGTGACTATCACAGAGCAGGTACATTTATACGGAGACTTGATTACACACAGGTGGATTCTATTTATCATCATTAGTCATTTAGGTCAACATTGGATCATTCAGAGATCCTCACTGAACTTCTGGAGAGAGTTTGCTGCACTGAAAGTAAAGGGGCTGACTAATTTTGCTCGCCCAATTCGTCAGTGTTTTATTTGGAAATTTTGTTCCACTTCATGATTGTGTCCCATTTGTTGTTGCTTCTTCACCAAAAATTACAGTTTTATATCTTTATGTTTGAAGCCTGAAATGTGGCAAAACGTCAACATCTTCAAGGGGGCCGACTACTGTCGCAAGGCACTGTATGATTCAGAGGGTTGTTTACATGTACAGACTGAATACACAGTACATTTTTACTCTGGTCACCATTTATATCTTATTGTTTGTCTTTATTATTTTGTCATAGAGTTTGTATCCTCCCTATGAAAACACATTGCATAGAGCTAACGTCCGTCTAATGAAGGCCAGCTTCTTTAATGACACTTCTAGCAGTTGAAGGAAAAAATCTCCAAGTTCAAATTTTTTTCTCGCCGTTTTCCTCCCTTCCCAATTCCCACTAATCCTGCCTTGTCAAGTTGCAAATCATAAAAATTTGAACATACCTCAGGTAATATCCCATTCTTAAACTCTAAAATATAACTAATGGTGTTGATAATTTGATAGCTTAAAGTTGTCTAAATGTCCATATACAGATGTGTCATCTAATTTTGATGCACTAATTCCGTCCTGGTCGTGGAACAAGGGACCAGATCTTTACTCTCGCAAGGATCCTGGAGGGGGCCTGGGAGTATGCCCATCCCGTCTACATGTGTTTTGTGGATTTGGAGAAGGCGTATGACCGGGTCCCCCGGGAGATACTGTGGGAGGTGCTGCGGGAGTATGGGGTGAGGGGGTCCCTTCTTAGGGCCATCCAATCTCTGTATGACCAAAGCGAGAGCTGTGTCCGGGTTCTCGGCAGTAAGTCTGATTCGTTTCATGTGGGGGTTGGTCTCCGCCAGGGCTGCGCTTTGTCACCAATCCTGTTTGTAGTATTTATGGACAGGATATCGAGGCGTAGTCGGGGTGGGGATGGGTTGCAGTTCGGTGGGCTGAGGATCTCATCGCTGCTTTTTGCAGATGATGTGGTCCTGATGGCATCATCGGCCTGTGACCTTCAGCAGTCACTGGATCGGTTCGCAGCAGAGTGTGAAGCGGCTGGGATGAGGATCAGCACCTCTAAATCTGAGGCCATGGTTCTCAGCAGGAAACCGATGGAGTGCCTACTCCAGGTAGGGAATGAGTCCTTACCCCAAGTGAAGGAGTTCAAATACCTTGGGGTCTTGTTCGCGAGTGAGGGAACAATGGAGCGCGAGATTGGTCGGAGAATCGGCGCAGCGGGGG
>JACXGM010009694.1:0-20848 GCA_016801145.1 Umbra pygmaea | reverse complement strand
CACTTCTCTCCATGAAAAACATCAAGGACAGACTGATATTCTACAAAAGGTACAGGGATTGGACTGCTGAGGACTGGGGTAAGGTCATTTTCTCTGATGAATCCCCTTTCTGATTTTTTGGGTCATCTGGAAAACATCTTGTCTGGAGAAGACAAGGTGAGCACTACCATCAGTCCTGTGTCATGTCAGAAAATAATTCTGAGACCATTCATGTGTGGGGTTGCTTCTCAGCCAAGGGAGTGGGCTCACTCACAATTTTGCCGAAGAACACAGCCATGAATAAAGAATGGTACCAATACATCCTCAGAGAGCAACTTCTCCCTACCGTCCAAGAACAGTTTGGTGATGACCAAAATCCTTTTCAGCATGATGGAGCACCTTACCATAAGGCAAAAGTAATAACTAAGTGGCTCAGGGCACAAAACATCAACATTTTGGGTCCATGGCCAAGAAACTCCCCAGATCTTAATCCAATTGAGAACTTGGGGTCGATCCTCAAGAGGTGGGTGGAAAAAATAATAATAATTCTGACAAACTCAAAGCATTGATCATGCAAGAATGGGCTGCCATTAGTCAAAATGTGGTACAGAAGTTAATTGACAGCATGCCAAAACAGATTGCAGAGGTCTTGAAAAAGAAGGATCAACACTGCAAATATTGACTCTTTGCATAAACTTCATGTAATTGTCAATAAAAGCCTTTGACACATGGAATGCTTGTAATTATACTTCAGTATACCATAGCAAACTTTGCGGAGACCAATACTTGTGTAATTCTCAAGACTTTTGACCACAACTGTATATGTAACCAAAGAAGGTACTTCTTGGAGCCATAAGAAGGGTTCCCCTATGGGAACAAATAAAGTACACTTCTTGGAAATATTTTTTAAGAGTGCAGACTCAAATGTACAGCTAAAAATGGCTGAAGTAAACACTTGGCAAAGCATCTCAAAGGATGATAGCAAGAGTTTGGTGATGTCAATGAGGCGCATACTGACTGCTGTTATTGCATGCAAGGGATTTGATAATGCTTACATTTGCTATATGTTTAATTGGCCCAAGACTTATGCTCACATACAATGGGGGTATGGACCTACAAAAGTACTGTTAATTTAGGTTGGTAAAGCAAGTATGTGTTAAAAAGGCATAGCCTACTGTAGGATTTAGTTTGATATTGGGGGCATACAATATATTTTAAGCATTATTTTCTTATTAAGAAAATGTGCATCTAACATTGTATGATGTATGTCTCGCCCTCCTCACGCTCCAAGTTGTGTGTTTAAAAAGCCAGAAATAAAAGATGACAGTCTGACAATTGTATTTTAATATGCCTTGAGTCTACAGAAAAAAATATATACATTTTACATGTACTGTCCCAATACTTCTGGAGGGCATTTCATATCAACAAATATCAATGAGCCGGGCAAACAAGACTGCCTACTTAAGTATAACATAATGAAATGAGTCAACTACATTTACAGAGTTTATAAACGTTTGATCGTCTTTGGCTCCACACATTGTCATATTGATTTTAGCTGCCATGAATATGATGGGATGTACTAGCAGGAGGTAGGCTTGTAAATAATTTTGATCAAATTATGTAGCCTATTGATGCAGTCTTGATGACTCAATAAAACATACATCTAATCTTGTTTCTGTGCTATACTTGCCACATAGATCGCTAGATAATCTATTTAGATGCAGCAACAACTACAGTGCTGGTAACTACAAATGCTTTTGGGACAAACTGTCCAGTTGAGGAGACGATTTAAACTAAAACTATTATTTTTATAATAAAGACATGAATGAAAGAAATATCTTGAATGGAATACAAATTAACACACATTTCTTGTGAGTTTTTAAACAGCAAAACCTTAGCTTCATAATAAAGTATTCGAAAGAGGAAATAAAAGTGATTCATTTTGTTAGAGTGTTACTTTTATCAGCTATAAACTCAAATCAAGTAATTCTGAGTTAAACTGAGTTTTGAATGGAGTTTTGCTACATTCAAATTATGGCCTGAACTACTAACTGATTTACTCAAGACGAAGAACATAACATTTTGCCAGATCATGGAAGATTTTACTATTCTCAATTCTCAAACAGCTTCAGCATTTTAAATCTATATTAAGATTGCAGACACAGCTGATAAGTTATGGGAATGCTGTCGCCAGAATAACAGGGAGGCATAGGACGGCCAAGATGGCTGGCAGCTGGATCTTAAAAGGTCTCAAGTGCTGATACTGTGATACCTTCAACATGGTCGGCTTTCTAAAAGATGGCACAACAATTGGACTCTGATCTATTTTCAGTCCCCTTGAATAACTACAAAACATAAAATGAGAGAGTTTCATTTTTATTGTGGTCTTCAAAATAATCGTCTTGTAAGAACTCTGTTGAACACATTGGACTACTGTTAGCACTATATTGCGCACTGATATGTCTCTCATATTTGAAAGGGAAGTGTACTAATGTACTGATATTGATTAATAATGACCATTAATGATCAAATTCCCACCTGAAAAGCTCCCAAGTTTGGGAGCCGTCATGTCCCCTCCATCATAGATTTCCAAGGAATCCCAGTTGTGTTCTGTGGCAAAGCTCATTACTTGGATCTGCAAGAGCAAACCAGGTAAATATTCAATGAGAAAAATAATATACAGTACATGCTCTCTCTGTAAAGACAAACATTCAAATTGGTAAGATGTATATTATTCAACTGACTCAGTGGTTTCTATTCTGATAAAGCGTTATACATCTAAAAAGTTGTTTTATTTTGAGCCCACCAAAATAAACATTTCTGAAAGTAGTTGTTGCAGTATCCATAGCAATTAGACTGCAGCTGATTTTTGTGTGTTTTAAAATGGCTTCTGTTGGCAGCGTGTCTAATTTAAAGCTACGTTTAGTCGGTGTCATATTCTTTTCTTCTCAGTAGGACAGCTGTGGGTTAAAATGTGCTACAGCCTGTCAGTCAAAATACATTTTTCCCTCTCTTTTCTGTCTGTCAGTGTGTAGCTTATTGCTTTTGATGAGTTCAGACCTGGCTCTATTGTACTTGCCTGGATGCCTGCTCCTTCGGTGACAATGATTTTCCACACGCAGTTCAAACTGTTCCCATAAGGCTCGGGGAATTCAGGGGAGAGGATAGTGCCTCTTCTCTCTGTTAGATTACCGCTGCATGGAACTGGGGAGCAAGACAGGGGGGAAATTAGAGGAACGCTGAACAGGACACACGCCAGGTTTCTGTACCCACGGTGAGACAAGAAACAGAGGGCAAATTTGACAGGAGTCATTTCTATGCAGAACATTGTGACTAAAGAATCATCTCTCACACCAATATCTTACCCTGTATAGTGTTAACAGGGACTTATGATTTCTACTACTACGACTAATAATAACTTAATCAAATTCTACTGCATGTTTTAAAGGGCAATGCCACCACCTCCAATGTCTTAATATTGTATGTGAAAACAGTACATCTCCACATTGTTTTACAATTTTATTTTGTTTGAGCCAGTGAATTCTTTAGGACGATAGGAGAGATAATAAGTTTGAAAAGTTGTGGATTTGCCCTGTAATAATAATAACAATAATAAGAAGAAATATGTATCCATACTTTCAATACATCTTCACAAATGTGACTCTTTCCAGAGTCTTACCAGCACAAACAGGCACCGTATCATTCCACTGGGCTAACGCATTGGGGACAGCGCTGCACTTTATGGCTTTGGATCCCTGTAGCAGATACCCACGGTTGCACTCAAAGCGAACAACGGAGCCAGCAGAGAACTCAGAGCCAATCCTTCTACCGTATCGTGGCTCTGGGACCGAGCTGCACTGCGTGTCACTGGTGCGAGGAACGGCTACACAGAAACACACACACAGTGTTTACTACATTGGATGGATTTTCTCGAAACTCTGAGGAATACATAATGCAATACAATGTCATAGTAATACATGATTTTTCATAATGGACATACAGTATTACACCATTGGAATGATCCAAAAGTGTGATTAAAAGGCTTTATTTCATCATGAACACACTTAGAATTGAATATATGGAAGACAATGAAACCACATATACTCTATAACTCATATTTGAGACAATCCTGGTGCATTGTATACTATAGTTCATCAAAACAGTAATAAAAGAGTATGCCGTTTTCTGAGACCAATTTAATTATTAATCCTAGTTAAATTTTATAGCCACTTTTTATTTAAGGGAATAATAATACAAATTAATAGATTTTGACATCTCCTGATTTTCTTTGGGGGACTCAAACCTACATGTTGCTAATACAGATGATGGTGTGACCAGATTTTAGTTGGTTCATATTTGTCAAAGCCAAGGCATTTCCTAACAGATCTGGAAACTTTATTGTTGTTGTTGCTTTAAATGGTTGAAACCAACATGCAGTATATCCAACTGGCAAGAACCATTCATCTGTGAGATCAGGGAAAAAGCTACACTACAGTGAAGTCTTTGAAAGTGTATTAAAGACCTGACTGGGTCCAGCATCACATGACATACAGCGCTATACTGTGTGTGCGTGTGGAAGTGTTTGTGTATTTAGGAACATTTGGTCACTTCCAATCTTCTAACGAGGGCTTTTATAATTAGGCAGTAATGTTCAAACAGGGGTTTGTGCCATACCACTGCATGACTCGTGACTAAGGATAACACTTAGTTGTCGTATACTGGCCATAAACCATTTAATTAAGCATTAGTGCTCAAATATAACAAATATAGCATAGCTGATTTCCCCATAAATCACATACAATTGTGTTTCCATTCATTAAAATGGAGGGTTCCAAGAATAAAAACCACTATCCTGGCATTGCATGACAATGTTATAAATTCTTTGTGAAGCCTGAATTGATTATGATTTATAATGCCATTATTAGGCACTGTTTATGCCATTGTTCATAAAGAGTGTGGGTTATTTTACAGTTTTAATATTGGTATTTACATCGTACAGTTCTGCAACGTTCATTTGCCATTGCTGTTGATAGATGTTTTGTAACAAATTCATGCACTGCTATGAAGCATTGATACTTTCAATGGTATGTACAGTACAGCTACTAGACTAAAATTGTTCAAGTATTTGCTTAATATACCCCCCGATCCAAATAAAAGCTTAGCTTGCACCTGTGAGCTAGACCTGGTTAGTACTATGGAGCCATGTGAGAACTAAACTGTTGGTTTGGGAATATGGCAGATCTTTTTTTATCCGAAACAGTACAGAGAAGGTTTTGCAATCATCAGAAACATTCCTAACTGTCAGGGAGTATTGTCTAATACGAACCCTTCCATCACTACAGTTATCAAACACTGAAACAAATAAGCAGGAGACTAAGTAAGCATACAAATACGCACACATTCCTTTACGGAAGATTAAGAGTTCAGATCTTCTATTTTTGTAAGGCAGCAGAAAGTAAGAATTTGAGAGTTAAGGTAATTCACACAGATTATGTATTACAACTCTGACAGAGTGAGGAAAAATGCTTGATGTGTCCTGAGGTGGGCTATTATCTAAATCTGGAGAAAAAAAAGCTGTTTAAATGACACTGACAGAAAGAAGAAGTGACATCTTGAGGTAACCAGCCAGTGGCATTATTCGAATTAGAGAGTCCAAAAGAGTCCAAAAAAAGACTCAGCCATCGTGGAAATATTCCATAAAACATGTGGGTTTATACTATATGTAATATATTAAAGCGTGATATTTTCTATTGACAATGCAGGGAGGCATGGAAGATGTCCTTGAATATTGGACTGTGTTGGATGTTGGACGTTCTAATGCAGCTAGAAATCCCTTTTCCTTTGCAGCTAGTAGGCCTCCACAGTTATAATGATGATAGTGGGCTACACACCCACGGGCCGGACGAGATAACGGCCACCTCCTTAACAGCCTGACAACCATGTGAACAATAACACGGACAGATAAGACCTGATGGTGCCCAGGGTTGGAGGGCTTTAGGAGGCCTTCACAACCCCCCCCTAACCCTGCCGAATGGAGAGGATGAGGAGCGGTGCATATGACAGTGTGTTCCAGCGTAGCACTACGGTATTTATACATACCTTGGTAAACAAAGTGGAAACCCCTGGCGGTAGGACCATTCTTTGCAGTGAATCGCAGCATAATTTGGTTTGATGTGGCCAGGGGTAAGGTCTCTCCTGCAGAAAATAAGATAAATAATGTAAAATCTACAATTGCTACAATACGCTCCCTGACAAATTTACTGTAACACTCTGAAGCAAACCGTACTCTTTCTTTTAGATCCCTGACCCTCCTATTCAGAATAATGCGTCTGCTTCATGATGAATTGCTTTTTGGAAATATACTAGCTCCTATTCAAAAGCGTGCTCGCTAAACGTTGTGGTGTTGACAGGTGAACTTTTAGTGTTATGTCCATACAGTAAAGAGGCCTCACTTATTTTTTCTCAGTAATTACAATGTTGGACAAAGAATCTTGTTAGCCTCGGTCTGGAACATTCCTGTATCAACACTGAAAAAGGAGCCCGGAAGATGGAATCATGGTAGGAAGTGTTTTTTTCTGGACAACTTGAACTTTTTTGAAAGGCATGACATTTAAAAGCCTATAATTAGGTGAAGCAGCCTATTATTGCCAATGCTGCTGCCCATTAGCCTCCATTTAGGTGAAAAACAGCCAAATGCATGAAGTGGTATGATGCAATGCATCATTATAATTCAAATCTCACCATAATTACAGGGATAACACAACAATGTATTTGTAAATAGAAACCCTAATTTACTATTTAAAAGGAAAATTGTACAGTGAAGATTAAACAACTTTAATGAACTTGCTGCATGAAATCTATTGTTTTAAATGTAAAATCTAATGATCACCATTACGAAATAACGTTGCACTACAATCACAAAGTTACATAGAATGGATTGATATTTAATCTTTCCTAATTACTCAACAGAATGTAAAAATGTTGACAAAAAATGTACCGTCCCTTTTACACTCCCAAGCTACCAATGTCTTTTACCCCATTTTGACACCCCAGGCTGGAATCTCTGCTTGGATGTTGGCCCACCACCTCAAGCTCAACATCGACAAGGCAGAGCTTCTCTTCCTCCAGGGGATGTTTTGCTCACTTCAAGACTTTTCTATTACGGTAGACAAATCTAGGCTGTCCCCTTCATTCAGAAAGAAGAACTGTGTGGTGACCCTAGACGACATGGTGTGATTCTCTGAAAACATCAAAGCAGTGACTCCCACACGTTCATGCTCTACTACAACATTCATAGAGTACAACTTTCCTCAAATAGAAAGTTCCTCACAGTTCCAAATACGGGCATTGGTTATATCCCATACTATTGCAACTGCAGTACATATCTGTTCTCTAGGCTCCCCACTTGTACCAACAAACCCCATGCACCAGAACGCTGCCATCCCCTGGTGTTCACCCTTTCAAAGCACTCCTATTTCACCTTGATCCTCTGCACACACCTGTAGCTTCTATTCAAAGTCTGCATCTATTTCAAGATCATGGTGCTACATAGAAGGATACTGAGCTGCCCGTGACTATACAAGCTATGCTCAAATCCTACACCCCAAGACAAGCACTGAGCTCTACCGCATCCCGTCCCCTGGTTGTCCCACTTCAGGTCATCTGACATTCATCCTATTTAAAGCTCCTCACTGTCCTTGCCCTGAGGGTGGAGCCAGCATCAAATTGACAGCACAGTTCCTGCATATCTGAACACATCTTAAACCCTACCACTCCAAACAGTATCTACAATAACGTTATTGACAAATTAGCACTGACCGTATTGATCGTATTGAGAACAAACCTACTCTCTATGAATGTGGTTGTCTCATCTGGTCATCCTTAAAAATGACTAACACAACATTTATTGATTTTAGTCCCAAGAATAAACTATTGTAAAAACAACAGATAAATATCAAACATCTTTTTATGTAAACAGATGTACTGTATATGAAGAAAATATATATTTGTCCATGAGACATTTAACAATTGCTTAGTTTTTGTATCCCACAGCTAGCAATTGTTTCTGTTGTATAAAAAAATTCTGAAACAGTACTAGACTAAAAAAGAAAATAATAAAAACTTGAAATGAGTAACTCTACCATTCTAAAAAACACAAAACAAAAAGCATTTTCTTTGATGGTAAGTATTTACATCAAATGCAGTCAAACAACACTCTTGTAAATGAATGTGTGTTCGTACACTTGGATTTTCCCTCCAAATCTACCAGGCCGATGCCATATCCAGTCCACTGTCTGTGGCCCTGACTGTCAGATCGCCAAGTAATTTGATGTGACCGCTACCTGTGGTGGTGAATATGAGCAGCTGCTGCTATTTAGATTTAAAGGGCTCAGATTTTCTGCCTGGCTCTATGGTTAAAATGTATTAAGAAAAAAACTGAGTGTCATCACAAATAGGAAAATATCTATGAACACCATTTTTATATGATGCAGCATATTCCTACGGGGTCAACTTAACCCTAGTCAGCAGATGTAGAGGTAAAAGCAGTACCAATAATAAGTCAGATTAAGTAAAAGAATAGCAAATGATTCCTAACACGTCAAATTCTAGCAAGTCATCTGCTCGCTGGTTGGGATTGCAACAGGCTATGTGCCTTCATGTTTATGCATAAAGTACTGCCATGTTTATTTTCTTCATCCCCAAACAGTAAATTGTTGCAAGCCTTGCATGGATGTCACTCAATGATATAGATTTTGGGATAAATGCAGACATTGTATTTATATTTTTGTAATTTTGCAGATGCTGTTATCATAGCGATTTACAGGAAAAAATATAGGCTTACCTGTCTGGTTTCAGGATAAAAAAATAGATTTTTTTACATTGCTGGCACTGGGTTTTGATTAATCAATCTTTCGATTCTTGGCTCAGTGTAAGGTATGAGGACTATAGTAGGTAGTCTCCTTGGAAATTTAGGCAAGACTTGTTTATTTATATAAATGCCCTTCTAACTCAGGCATGAATGTCATATTGTTTTATGAAAAACAACAAAGTTTTGAATGTGAACTAACATAAGATTTTAATAAAAAGAGTGGGCAAATCTTCAATTAATACCTGTCACTTTCCCCGACTGCAAAAAAAATCCAGATCTTTTGGTTCAGTTCTTATACATTTGATTTCCAGGAATTTTTGTTGAACGGGAAATGGAACAAAATAACTTACCTGAATGAGACCCAGCTAAGGAGCTCAGCAGCCTGGCATTCTGATTGGCCCCATCAAACAAGTCAACGGAGTCATTCACTGCTGTCTGAAAATAGGCAAACTGCCCAAACACCACTGAGGAGACATAATGGGGACGTCGCACAAGTTACCTTGAGTATTTGGCTACATTACAAATTATTCACATCCCTGAATTGTTAATCGACTGTTTGAAATAGAAGAACTGGATTTGAGTTTTTCCAACAATGACAAGACACTACTTTTTGTTAGGCTTGGGGAACTGGAGGTGAGTCAGGTCTCAGGAAGGGGGATGTCACCTTATAGGCTAGCAACGACATTTAATCAGTGACCTCACGTCTCGTATTCCAGCTCATGAATGATAAACTGGCACTGAGGCACAAATGAAGAGATTCTTCGAATGTGTCATTCCTGCTACATAAAATGCACAATTTGACAGATTTAGTAATGTGAGGTAAAAAAAAGCAGTGATGTCCATAGAAGACCTTGTCCATTATTCAGAATTTCATGACAGAGATATGCATGCTTCATAAGCCTGGATATGAGAAGTCTAAGACACTAACTCTCTACTGTGCATGCTTTCCAAAACGATAAAATCTGAAAATGGTGGGATATCCTCCACTGGATTATATGAAGATAAATCAAAGGTGTAAAACTTACTCTATGCTTTACCAGTTATGTATTCATTGCAAATGTTGCATTTGATTAACCTCACCAAATTCTCCAGAGACAGTGATGTAATAGGAGCACGTTTGCCCAGTCGTGTAGTTGTGGGGGAAGTTAGGAGAGAGTACCACACCTTCAGATCCGCTGTAATGGCCACCACAAGGAGCTGAAAGAGAACAAAAATTCCTGTGTTATTACATTCCCTGGATTACAAAGGGAAGTCAGACAGTGCTAGCTCTGAGCTTTTCACTTGGAAGTAGGATGCACTGTTATATTCACCTCACATCTGGAGCATCATCTGACAATTATAACAGTGGAACAGAATTATTTTCTCCCCTCTCCTTGCTTCAACCTGGGCTTGAACCAATGACCCTCTGTACACATCGTCAACAACCCACAAGGCATCACCACCTCGTGCTTCTCAAAAGCAGAAGCAGTGGCAGAGAAGGTGAAATTGTTCAATGACATCTGCTGTGACCTTCATTAGCAACCCAACTAACAAACAACTTAGTTTTATCGGAGGCATCGCATATTGATCTAAACTTACTGTACAGAATATAAAGTTTTACACTGACATTAAAGGACATTAAAGTTAAACATGATTAAGATTCCTTGTGCGAATGTGTGTGTTTCTGAAGCAACCAGTAAGGTCCAGAGATATAATGAAACAACAGACGTACTGCAAATGGTTTCATAATAACACGTGCTTTAATCGAAGGACACCAATTTAGAGCAAAAAAGGATGAAAAAATTATAATTGAGAATCCAACTTTACAAGGTAAGGTCGTCGAGAACATAACACAAAGGGTGAAATCTGTCAATGTCAAAATGATATTATCATTCGGTACATAGCCTTTTGAAATACTAGCGTACTGCCCTCCAAACTACTCTGAGAAACTCTGAATAAATACTGGCGAAAGAGAAAATGAATACAAAGCATTGGAGGCCACTGAGCTCTGACACCGCCATGTTCTCGCAGACCCCATCCTTAGTTAGCCCTTCTTCTCGTTTCCCGTCATACTATCGTTACTCTCTCTCCAACCTTCAGGTAATTTCAGTGCCCCAATCAGTTGATACCCTCCTGTGATCCCTTTGCACCTGCCTTGTTCCTTTCATCCCCTTGGACCTCGCTAAAATGATCGTCGATTGAGATTCCTGCCACATCTCCAGAACACTAAGCCTCTCTGTGCTCGCTCCCCCAGGTCTGCTCCTTCATCTGCCCACAATACCTTGAGGAGCTTATAAACCAGGTGTCAGGAAGCAGCCTTGCCTCATGGTCCTCTGCATATCAAACTTCTCCCCCATACCTTTGATCACATCAGCCTCACCTCATACCTACTAAACCAAGACAGACTTGGTACCTTAAAAAATAAAGAAACCATATTTTTGTTGCAGGTCTACCTTGCCTAAAAACAGAGATTCAACAACGATGGAGAGGAAAATGATTAACGGATCCAGTCTCTTTTTTCTTTTTACTGTTAATTAATTCATCTTTTTCTTCAACTGCATTGAATCTTTGTCAGGCCAAAGTAGAGGTATCAATAGCTTAGTCACTTGCTCACCGATAAAGTAAAACCCAAAATATTGACTCCAAAACCAGATTCCCTGGACCCTAGTGCCTTCATCATACTGTAAGTAATACAGAATTTCATTATTCAGTCTGTCAAGAAGGGTTATGTAACAATATTTCATAATACATTAACAGAGAAGGGCAATGGCACAACACTCTAAAATGATGGGGGAATGTGGGGGGGGGGTCTCCTTAGCAGAAATCCAACTGTGGGATTCCATGGTGATGGTTAAAATTAAAACATACTATAAGATATGCTGTCAAGATAACTGGCTACTTAATTATTGGTCAGCAAGTAGGAATTGGGATTTTATAAGTTTACATTTGGACCTCAGTTACATATTGAGGTATTTATTCACCTGCCTCTGAAAAGTGATGAAATACTGTGGCACAGGGACGTGCATTCAGGGTAGGGATTGCTTACCCAGTGATGATCTGTCAAAAAAATCAAAGAATACATCAAAGAAACTGACATTTTCAAAAAATTTCGGCAAAACTGCAAATCCTAACGAGAAAGCTCTATGCAAGTGTGCATGGCTACATTCCCTGTTGTTGTAATGCATGGAATGCGTGTTCCCGCATCCAGTTACTGTTGACAAACAGATCTCCTCAGGGTAAGCAAAAAAGTGCTCTACCTGCCTTGTGGTTAATTTCAGTCAGTATAGTATACTTTAGGGTTAATATTGCTGGACAGGGTAGGCACAAGTCTCATCTGCCTACCCTATGTGATGGTGCATTCATTCAGGTACTGTAAGAGCGTGGGAAAAAAGCAATGCTTAATCTCATTGACATTTAGCTATGTATTTATTCCATCCGTAGTTTTGGTTTCAACTTTGGTGGGGACACATTTTTACCATCCTACAGTATATGCTATCGATGCTCCTGCCTGTTGCTAAAAGCATGAGCTGATGCACATTTTTCTATCACTTAATATATGCACTTTCTGAACAGGGTGGACACATTGTTCAACCTAACTATTACTTGCTAAATGCCTACAGTAGCTGATAAAATCGCTATCCCCCCAACTGGCTCCCCTTAATTGTTTTGAAAATCCAAGTCTCTTTTACGCTTGAGCCCTGTACTATAACAATAAAAGCATATACAAAAAAAATCAACATAAAATAAAAATTAAGAAAAAAAACACAACAATTAAAAGATAATTTCACATGTATAAACTAAAAATATAGACCTTTATAAAGGTATGTAACACATTACAACAGGATTGTTGTGGAAATTTGAACTCTACCAGTATTAGTCTATGCACATCAGATAATTATTAACATTAACTTTAAAATAAGAAACCAAAGTACTACTATATATCTGCACGTGATTCCTTAATTGTCCACAGTTTTTAACTAGCCTACTGTATATACTACAACAGCATAATAGAATACCTGAAATTTAATTATAGCTGTTGGTGTGCCACCCCAAAATTTTAAGTGGACCCATCTGGCCACCCCGATAAAACATTTGTTGGTACACCACTGCTTCTAAGTCCTCATCTGTGACTCTGCTCCTCCACCTGCCTCCCCTATTTTGCAGCTACCTACTTCCATTGCTTCATTTAAATAATAGAGGTTGACACCTGCCAAATATAAATAAAATGTATATGACTATGCTAACATCTTATCCTGAGCATTTCTACTGTATTTGGCATTAGCCTGTGCCTCAAACTCTATATCAAAATCATCTCTAACACTTTAACTGTCAAAATCTAGACCAATATGAAACCTCACCACTGACCATGTTCGTCCATCTCGTACTGTCTCTTTACTGCTACTTTGATCACTCCGTTCAGTTATATTAAATCATTCCAATCTTTTTAATCACTTTATCATTTTTGTCAATTCGATTTCTGTCTCATGATGGGATCATTATGTTTCCTGTAATAACACTCAATTTATAATGGAATTATAATTAATAATAATGGAAGAATATAACACTTGAAAATTGTCACGTAAACAACAATATTCTAATTATTTAGTTTTAAGAAAATTATCCTTTGATTATTTAGTTAGCCTACAATATGACAATATTGTTTTATGAACATGAATGGATTTAAAATATTACTTCAGTTTCAATATGTTATATTCTAATATCATTCTGTTTGGCTGTATAAGGCATTATTGTACTATTTGTTTTCAATGGTTTGATAATTATAATTTTACCTTTATTTAACCAGGTAAGCTGAGTAAGAATAGGTTCAACCTGGGAGCAATTAGGGTAAAGAGCCTTGCTCAAGGACACAACAAGATTTGGCACAGTGGGAATCAAACTGGCAACCTTCTGACTACAAGTCTGACTCCCCTAACCACAGAGCCATCTGTACCACATGATAACATGTTGTTTGTTTGTCATTAAGAAAAGGGGAAGGTAGCAAAGTATGGGTGATGTTTTAAAAAAAATATTTTGAAACAGAAGAAGAAACTTTGCTTGTTTAATATATCCATCACTTGGAGCTGAAATCTGGAGTATTCTACTTTTGACTCCAATATAACATTATCTGTTAGCACCTCCAAAATTATTTGTGTGTGTGTGTGTATGTGTGTTTGTAAATGAGGTTTCAAACTTATTTCAGAGTTATAGACTTGCGTAAGGACTTCCTGTTTTGTTCCACACAGCTGGGATCAGTTCTATAACCAGTCAATGTATTTAGGTTCCTGTGTTTGTTTCGTTAGTTGTGGGTTATTGTTCTATGTCACGGTTGTGTTACTTTTGCTGGAGTACTTTACAAATACCTTTTGACTCACCGCAGTCCATTATTTATTTTGTATACTTTATGTTACCAGCGTTTATTAAACATACTGTACCTTATTTTTACCTTATTTGCCTCCGGTCTACTCACTTCAACCCATTTGTTACACTTACCGTATACAGTATATACAGTACATACTGTATATAGTAGCATATATAAAGTGAACTGGAAAATTTGCCAATTAATAATTATTCATTGAATTACCCAGCCTGCCTACCCAGCCTGACCTTACTGCATGTCCTTGCTGTGGTATATCAAGTACTGAAAAGTCTTAGATAGGATTTTTGTTTTTTAGGCAAATACAAATCTAATGAAAGCCATTATCTAAAAAGTAAGTGTTAATTCCTCACTGTAAAACAATGTATTACATTTGAATGCCAATTGATGCATTTCACTTTGGCACAGTGTTATGTATTTTTGAAATACATTGCTTTAGTGAAAAATATCAAGAGTTGTGCAGGATTTCACGTAACACTTTTGCTGCTTTTTGTTTCTTAAATTTGTTTTTCCTGAGGTTGGGGCTCTGAGATGGCTAATCTAATGCTAATCTAAATTTTAATATTGGAATTCAAATGCCATTGATTTTGAAAATGTTCTCTTCACCATTTGCTATTATGACTAAAGACAGGCATCAATGTACTTCTTGCCAAGTCTTTTTCTGATAAACTGGCATGTTGGTGAACCAAAAATGTCCAAATGACTTTTGACCTGGTTTTCGCTCCATGCGTTATGGTCTTGACGTGGCATCATTTCTGCTTGTTGTCATTCCGCAAGAATAGCTTGTTAGCTGCAACCTGGCCTGCAAGGCCATTCCCTCTAAGACATCTTCTCATGGTTGAAGTGAGTACAGTACAATGGTTTGAGAAGTCTGCCAGATGCTGAACAAGGACTCCACATCCTTTAGTGCATTAAGGAAGTGACCTTTACGTACTTTTCATCAGATACAGACTGCTTTTTGAGTCTCCCACTGCTTTGTCTGCTTTCCAACTGCATTGTCCAGTTTCTTAAAATGTCTCAAGACAGAATTCACCATCAGAACAACACAAGCCATTCTTGTTACTTTTTATTGTATTGATGTTTATTTGGATTCATTCTTCTGTCATTTCATGCTCTCCAGATAAATAGTTTTAAACAATTTTCCCAGGTGGCCTTAGACTCGCACGTAACTGTTTACAAAGCAAAAATATTTACAGTAACAAAATACTGGTCAGATTCTTTAAATAGCTGGGTATCGGCACAAAATTCTGTGAAGAAATGGCTGTTTAAAAAAATTGCCAGGGAAAATTTATAGTTTATGAGTCACCTTTAGTAAGCACTGTAAAGACGTGCCAAAGCAGAATAAAGAAAACAACTTCATTCCTGAGGTTAAGACAGCCAAGGAGTTTGACTAGATGGATAGAATACTTTGTAAAGAAAGAGATAATTGTGATAATAATCTTTCTTTATTGTGACCCTTACAATATGATTTATATTGTATTGGCACCTAATAGTGATCATTTAGTCGTCAGGTACCTACAATTCCCTGTGCTATTATAATTATGTTCAATCAAAAAACGACAATGCCATTATTATTTCAATGAAAAAAAGTTATGCGAATGTACTCCGTAGCTATTTTAGGACAGACCATACAATGTCGGCAGATTCGAGTTCACCTCCAAACCTCGTGTGATCATGGTAACCAACGTGTCATCCTGCTGACCTCAATGTCCCAGCTAGAGGAGCCGGCCCTTGAAAACATCCGTGAAATCCCATATGAGAGATAACGTGAGACGGAGATTGAGATCGAAGAAGAATAGGGAAGGGGGGGGGCGCAGGGGAGAAAATGAGAGTGTGCACGTGAGAAATAGACAGAGAATGAGAGCACCAGCCTGTTTGAAAGTGAGAGGAGCAGGACAACTAGGGACCGTAGTGTGGATGCAGCTATGTCTGCCCTCAACACTAACGCATCTTAACCAGCATCAATTCATCTTGTATTGGTAGTTGGTCTGGCAGCGCTGTTGTGTATCGACTCTGCCTTCCTCAGAGAGGCGCTATACCACCGTGATTCAACCCCATCACACACCCCTTCTATTTACAGTCATGGAGGGTTCCTCATTCAAGAGCACTGAGACAGTCTTTTAGTTACTATGGAAACGAATAAAAGACCTGTTTGGATGAGAGAAGCTGAGAGAGAGACGGGGGGGGATCCTTTATTATTTAAAGGGATCTCACCCCTTTCTAATTAGTTTTGTCTGAAAGCCCGAGGAAGTGCCTTCGAGTGCATCAGTATTCCAAAAAGCAGTGGAAAATCACAGCCCAGTGAAAAATTTGAAATGGCATCAACTTGGTCGTCAGCTTGTCGGGAGCAAAACTGAAGGGGCTGTACTGCAAGTTCTTCATGGGTGCAAAGTTTGCACCTGCTGTTTTCAGAGTGGATTCTCAGACGAAGGCTGAAGATGAAATAGCTAGAGTACATTGAGGTTAATTAAGCCAAGGACTGTTCATTTTAGATATACCGTAGACCATATCATGGTTTGGGTTTTGATTTGATATGTTCCGTTCTGAAAATGACAGATGTGAATATTGCATATAAAGTGAGCTCTAGATACTCATCACCACCTTCAAGCAGCAGAGCCCCTTCATGACATATACCCGGCAAGATGGTTTGCATTGCTTCTATGCTGAACGCTCTGACTGTACCACTTACGCATCTGCTTAAAGTGGAGATTAATTGGGTAGGAGATGATTTTCAGGGACAAATTTTCCCACCCCCCCTTCCCCCAAAGTCTTTATTGAATACATAACGATTCCTTTCATTAGCCTGCTGATACTGGGAACATTAGTAATCATTTCCCTCAACTGGCAGCAGAATGTTGGGAGTGCAGGTTTTTAACATTCACAGTGAGTACACACTGTCTCACTTTCCCTGATCTGCATATAACCCACGTGGCACTCTGGCGTTTCACTGTCACTCAACGGGCTTGCAGGCACAGCCACATCCTTTAGAAATCTTTTCTTTTGCTGTCGCATGAGCACAATCAGCAAATAGCTTTGTTCACCTCTTTATTATCAGGCAAAATAAGCTCAATTCAACCACGGATAAGAGAGGTAAACGCTTCCGCTGAAGGGGTGAGTTTGTGTGCTTGACGCACACATGCTCAGTTGGAGTCACGTTGAACTGGGCTAGGCAGCTAGCAGCGTACCGCGTCCCCTAGCATTCCGGGTCATCTAGCCAATCTCTGTGACTCTAAAAGCACCATTCCATGATGAAAATGGAAATCATTTTCAAAGCTGGCTTTAGTGTAGCATATACACAACCCGGATCCTCTATGTAGATGACACAAATACACCGTTTCTACGATTAGACACGATATGAATGGCAGACGACAGAACCAAATGACCCGTGAAACAGCAACATTTGCACCACGTCCCCTTAGTTTTCAGGGGGATTTCCAATCGCACCAGCTGTCCGATTTCCATTTTAGAAATATTATGAAGTGATATTCATACAGGCAATGAGATTTTCTGTGCACATTTTGTACACTACTGTAGGTGAGCTATAGACGACTGTTGAGGTCAAAAGCCAGAACAAGCCATTTACCTCATTACCTTCACACTCTTTCAAGCCCAGGGTATCGATCAAAACGGGCCATTGTGCAATTGTTGAGAGGTCTTGTGAATTACCAATAACATCAAATATGCCCCCCATGCTCTTCACACAAAGCTCCTCCATGCAGCTCAGGGATTAAAACAAACGTGCTTGGACGTCCATAAACCAATGTTAAGGCTGCTCATTGTCACAGCTGCTCATTGTCACGCTTTTTCTGATAACGGCACATTTAATTTCAATAAGCTCTTAGAGGAAATACACTTCCCCATTACGTTTCTGAAAGCCTCAATGAGACAAAATGGTGAATAGAGAACACCTGAAGTCATGTTCACTATAATGACATAATGGACAATCAGACAGGGATCCACGTTGTTAGCTGTACCACAGCTTCACCCGAACTGTGTGGCTATGTCCATAACCAAGACAAAATCGTAATTATACAAATATATTGAATTAGTCAATAAAAAATAGCTAATGAAAGGTCTAACCCCACACATAATGTACAACAGCCAATAAGGAAATACAGCTCTTGTTCTGAATGCTATACCGTAGCTGTCCACCAAACCAAATCAAAATGAAATGTATATAATTATAGTAAGAAATAAGGGCCAAATATACATTCAGAGTTAGCAAATAAATGGACAAGTGTACATTCAGTGTAAGCAAATAAACAATTAAATGTACATTCAATCTAAGCAAATAAATGGGTCAAATGTACACACGGTGTAAGCAAATAAATGATCCACGAGTAAAGAAATGAGATCTCTCTTAGGTATTATGACTCCAATTAAAAAGGGTCAACTAATCAACACACTATTTTAAAGCTCAAATCTCCGAGACTGACTCAGGGTCAGGAGTGTTAACCATGTAAAACACCTGTAGATCAATCATAGTGTGGAATCACTACTGGTTTGTTCTCCACTACCCTGTTAGTCTTGTAAACTAAATCTAATAAATGTAAAAGGTTTTGGAACACCCAGGGATTTTGTTTCTGATAGAAATAGCCACCACAGTAGCGATACATTCTTATACTGTATATCCAAGACATTACAGTACTAACGTTGCAAAATCATATTACTGTTGGAAAATATTTATAATTAATTAGTCACAAACAACGGTAAAGGTAACATTTTCAGCAGCCATTAATGCAGAAACTTTTAGCTCATCCGTAATTATTCTTGATTTCACTAACATTTCGGATCAATTTAATGACAAGCTGATGAATGAAAGTATCAATTTCAATCAAAACACATGCAAATTCCTAGGTGTTGATCGGTATAGTTTTATTTTAAAATAGCTTGTGTTGGTTTGGTGTTGACCCAGTGTTGTGAAGACATGCTTTGTTCAGCTGTGTCCTCTGTTTATGTGGGTATCTTCTTCATTACCCACAATCAGATCAACGAAAGGCGCATCCTATGTGGTCTACACAAAGGCGCGTCCTGTGACTACAGTCGATGACGGAACCGGTGGACATGGGTTCAAGGCCCATTGTCCTTTAACTCTCTAATCACCACTGTCTTTCCCAAACTTCACTTCAATACAAGCGAGAGAATTGCGAAAAGTAAAGAGACTGCCTAACTATAATAAATAAAAAAGATTCACAAAAGTCCCAAATCTCTAAAAGGGAAGAGCTCTGGTGTATTTTCAATCATGCATGTGAAGCTCCCCAAATGACATTTTCTTGAATATCATTAAAAAAACATATTTTCCTTAAAGATATTGTTGGTTTATGCAAACAGAATTCTAATATAAGGGGTCGGTTGCTGGATTAAGTTCAGGGTCAATGTGTTGACAAATATATCTGAACGAAAACTAAGAGGTAAATCTTAGTCTGTGAATGTATTCAGTGTGTCTGTGTGCCAAATGAGTACACTAACTTTCAAAATCTGAAAGAATACATTTGAACATTGGAAACCACTTCATTCGATGTTTACCATACCCACCATAATACATAGGTGTGTATGTGTCTTCCATACAGGAGTAAGTAAACTCAAGTGCCTGTGCAGCGTTAAAGGATGGGTTGTGTGTGGAGAGTGGCAGGGTGGAGACAGAGAGACGGTGAGTGGCAGCAGCTACGCAGCCACCTATCTGGGTTCCGGTGTCTCCTCAGAGATGCAGGGACATGGGGGGGGAATAAGTTAGTGACAGTTGTCACCGCCCAAGTTCTCACAACTGTCACTAAGCTGACAGGAAGTTCAGGCTTGCTCTTAGAGAGCCATATTCCCTATTGAGTAAAGAAAAAGACTGGTCTCCACTTTCATTTGGTGAAACCAGTGAAAATGTGTATTAGCCCTGATTAATATAGCCAATGATGCTACCAAGACAAATGTATTAGCCTTGAAGTTTGACTCAAGGTTCCCTTTACCATGTCACTGTAACAAATCTACTTTGAAATAATGTACATTGGATTTGAAATATTACTCATATGTTTTTATTGTCCAGAATCAGGCATTATTTAAGAATATTTCTGGATTGTCCAGTGCGTATTCTCATTGATAAGGTGTGGCAAGTAAACATTTTTAACTGTAGGCGAAACAAAATCCAAAAGTCCTGACCTTTACAGGTTGGCAAGGCCTTGTCCCATATAGGTTTGTCATCCGACCCGATGATACATGTGATTGTGGCTGGTCCGACGACAGAGTATCCAGAGTTACACTTGTAGGTCACGGTGGAGCCTAGCTTGTAGTCCATCCCCATACGGCTGCCATTCATAATGTTTCCAGGGTCAAAGCACGCCTCCCTGGGCTTCTCTGAGGAATACACAGAAAAAACATCCACACGCTCACAACAACCACCATGTATCAAAGAGTTTAGGAATTGAATTTCCACAAATAGGGAATTGTCAAATTCTCATAAATGCAAAAGAAACCTGGTAGTTGAAAAGCCCCGATATATCATAAAGTATACATCCTGCCCTGATATCATGAAGTATACATCCTGCCCTGATATCATGAAGTATACATCCTGCCCTGATATCATGAAGTATACATCCTGCCCTGATATCATGAAGTATACATCCTGCCCTGATATCATGAAGTATACATCCTGCCCTGAT
>JACXGM010009693.1:0-27246 GCA_016801145.1 Umbra pygmaea | reverse complement strand
CATCTGTAAAGGTTTAAACTCAACTGAATAGTTTAGCCATCTGTAAAGGTTTAAACTCAACTGAATAGTTTAGCCATCTGTAAAGGTTTAAACTCAGCTGGATAGTTTAGCCATCTGTAAAGGTTTAAACTCAACTGAATAGTTTAGCCATCTGTAAAGGTTTAAACTCAGCTGGATAGTTTAGCCATCTGTAAAGGAAATGGTGTGCTGTAACTTGATCAGAAAGCCACAGTTAGATAGTTTAACTATATCCCTGTCAAATCAATTGTCAATTGTGCACTTCCTCAGATTACTTGTTGTTGCCTCGTGCTACAATGACAAGTAGCTAAATGTTAATGACATTTGCAAGCAAGTCATAAAGTAACTAGGGTTAACTGTGGTTGCTGAGCGATGAAACAATGTGGTTTTTACCTTATAGGCTCAGGAATTGTAAACAGCTAAACAAAAATAATGTTTCTGTAGTAAAAATAAAGTAACAACCCAACTCTAGCTAAAGGCATATTGATTGATTCCAAAGCATTGATGAGGGAATGGATGGATGTCCAAAATACAACCATTGAGCTTGTGTATATACCATTTTTATGAAACGTTATACAGTACGAGTAGTTCTTTTTGAGTACTTGCCGATACAGAGTATTAATACAAGTACTTTTTTAATAATGATACAAAATGTCAATGGTCAAGCTAAAATCTGCGATGCCCTTAGGATATTTATCAGCCAATTTCCCCCCAGTACTTCTGACAACTTTCCCATACAGATCCATGTTGTCTAAGTTATGCTGTAAAGGCCTCTGTAACATTGGTTAATGTTAATTGTTAATGTTGGTTAAAGAGTCCACCATCAGGGGAACACTGAACAACAATGGTGTGTATGACTGGGTTGCAAGGTGAAAGCCACTCCTCTCCATAACGAACATTAATGCCCGTCTGCAGTTTGTCAAGATCACGTCGACAAGCCAGAAGGCCATTAGAAAAGTGTTTTGTGGACGGATGAAAATATTACGTTTTTCTTTAAATGAGATGTGTTATGTTTGGTGAAAGAAAAACACTGCATTTCAGCATAAGAACCACATTATCATGGTAGTATCATGTATTGGGCCTTTATTGCTGCATCTGGGCCAGGATGGTTTGCCATCATTGATGGAACAATTAATTCTTAATTATACTAGCAAATTCTAAAGGAAAATGCCAGGACCTCTGTTCGTGAACTGAATCTCAAGAGAAGGTGAGTCATGCAGCAAAACCCTAAGGACCCAAGTCATTCTTCCAAAGAATGGTTAAAGAATAAAGTAAATGTGTTGGAATGTCCAAGTCAAGGTCCTGACCTTAATATGATCAAAATGTTATGCCATGACCTGAAGCGAGCAGTTCATGTGAGGAAATCCATCAACATCCCAGTGTTGAAGCTCTTCTGTACAGAGAAGTGGGCTAAAACTCCTCCTATCTGATGTGCAGGACTGATCAACAGTTACCTGAAATCTTTAGTTGCAAGTACTGGGGGTCACACCAGATACTGAAAGCAAAGGTTCACATACTTTTTCCTCTAACTGATCTGTAATAATAGATCATTTTCCTCAATGAAAACATTATTAAATATGTTTTTTGACTCATTTGTTTAATTGGGTTTAGGACTTGTGTGAAAATCTGATGATATTTTAAGTCATATTATGCATAACTATAGAAAATTCTAAAGGGTTCACAAACACTCGAGCACCACTGTACTCCACTGTCAGCTAAACTGTTCTGAAGGTCCTTTGCAGTCATCTGTGGGATCTGACCAGTTTTCAGGCAAGTCTAATTGATACATGTCTTAGTCTTCCAGAGCTTGCTTTGACTTTAACTGTTCCAGTTAACTTCAATTTATCAACAATGTGTCTGACAGTTGAACTTGGCAGCTGGCAGCATTGAGAGTTTTATTAATATATACAGTATATATAAAAAAAACATTGTTCTAATGTTCAACTTGTATTAAATGTCGCAAAAATATTTTTTATTCCAGCAGGGGTGCCCAAACTTTTGCATACAACAGTTTATACAATATACCTACCCAACTTAGATTACTTGTATTTAGAGCTTTTTAATAGCATGATAATATAAATACTTTTATTAACTATACAAATTTAAATTGTGCATAAAATAACATGGGTTTGAATGATGAACACTATGAATACAGTGGTATAGTATTCAAAATGGTTTTGTTCTGGGGCTAATTAACTTATACGAATGCTCGGCCTCTCCTAACTTTAAATTATCTAACATTATTTAATTATATATAAAAACACATCCATTAGCATAAAACATGCCAACCATAAGAATGCTTCATAATAAAGTGTAGACCCTATTACATCCCACAGGAATTCTCATCAATCATTCTTTCTGTCATGTATATCGCTCCCCAAGCTGATGCCAAACTGGCAGTTGAGGAATTACAGAGAACTCAGAAAACAAATTGGAAATCATTTTACCTGAGGAGTTCTTTTTTGTTGCAGCCGGACACTAACAAAGGAAGGTGCTCCTTTTCAACACAGGGAGAGTAACCTCGTTAGAGTCATTATACTCCCCTTCAGAATTCACAGTAGTCTCAATTCTGCTTTCCTTTCAGAAAGTCAAAACATGCATCCCTTCTGCTCATTCATCTTGAGAATTCAAGTAAAACTAAAGCAATAACTGACTAGTGGTAGGGCCTGTACATATACTTTACATACAGTATACTGTATATATCCTGTTCAGTATACTGTTTTACATTTTACTGTTGTTTACATTATACTGTACATTACAGTAAATTATATACATTACACTGTTCATAAACTGTAGATATATATATACATATATAGTATATATACCTGCAACACATTCTCATAGCGATACCTGGGTGTCATGACTGTGGTGATGGTGGTGAGAGGGAGACCCAAAAACAGAGGCGTGTAGCTGGTTCTGGTTGTTTTTATTTAGACTCCATCTGGTAAACGGACACGTACTGTTAGTTGCAGGGCACATCGTGAAGCGAGGGCACACGATACAAATCTATATAGCCTACTTACTCTTACAGTGGTACGAAACACTGGTGACTAAACAGAATATACATATATCACATACCTTTTAACTCAACTTCAGGGACTCACTTTTCACAACAATGAACAATACGAGTCACTCCCGGATAGCCTTAGAATTATTAACCAGACGTGACCACACATGACATTGAACAATACCCGACAGCTCTCTCCAGTTAAGCAGCCCTTTTATACTATAACACACCTCTCTAACAGCACACAGCTGAACATAATATTTAATTAAACTGATCTACTATACACTGGTTCAAACTAACAGAAACCTATCTAGGAACTGCTTAACTGGAGGAGCTTTCAAAAGCCCAATAAAGGGACAGTTACACATATTTAAGACAACACAAAACACCATGCAAAGCTTTGAATAACTAAACCTAAAAAGACCATGAACTAAATGAAACAAACACATATACATGAGTCCATAGCTCTGTCCATGTCCACCCCTGCCATCTGCTAAGCAGGGTGTGACATTGGGTAACCGTATGTAATGGATATTTCGCTGCATAAAGCACATAGTATACTACAGATTCCCAACCTGGCGCGCGCCAAAATTATGTCATGGAAGCGCCGTAACTATTTATACTTGTGCGTGGTGCTCGCGACACTAGTTGCATTCTTCTCCTGAACAGAGGTGTCGCAACTGAGGAGAGGCTACCGACTGATATTTTCACGGACTAGGAGAAGAAGAAAAATGTAAACGATGGCAAAACAGGCAGCAGCATTGACGTTAATGTCAACAGTGGCTAAGATTATCTTAACTGTGTTTTTATGAACCATTTACAGTTTTAATATGAACCATTAACTGTGTAATTATGAATCGTTTACTGTGCACTCAATCTCGTTCATGCTTCCTGTTTCCGTTTTACCGCGCGCCACTGAAAAAAAGAGTGTATACTGTAAGTATGCTGTAGGCATTACGTAGACAGACGTAAGGATATGCCCATTGAAATGTGAGGTTTCACATTGAATCGGCATTCTACCGGAATATTTCCAAGAATATGCCAATCGGTTACAATTTAAAGTACTCTGAGAAAATTTAGTTCAGGGATCACATGCTAGGTTAGAAAGGTTAAGGTTAGGGTAAGGTGAGGATAAAGTTAGGTAACATTAAGGGTAAACTGACTTTTTTATGTTTCATAACCTTACAAGGCTTTAGGTTTCCATGTCTCTGGAAACGTACACATGTGCACACATTTCTAGTTTTGTAAGATTCTAAATACATGCCGTGGGAACAGCCTGTATATACATATACTGTAAATATCCTGGTCACATTCTGCTCATGTCCTGTGTAACGTCCACTGGCTGCAGTACCACTGCACCCAGGGAACCCATCATCACACACATGCTCACGTGAACGCATCCCTCAGCAGCGCCCGCAATCACCAGAATCCTAGTGTCCTGCCCTATTAGCATGTCTGTTAGAGTAAGCCATTGTGAGATATTGTTTGTATTACACTGTGACATACTGAGCCTGTTCTTTATTATTCTGAGTGGAATTTAACTAATGACCTTTTTTCTGCCTGTGATAAACAGTACATTTTTTGATTAGCCCTTCTGTACTGTTGCTTAAATATATTTTGTGTATCGGACCATGCCTGCCTTTGACCTTGACTATTGAATCTGGTATTGTACCCTTTAAGCAAGATCTATGTATCGAACTCTGCCTGCCTGACAACTGTTTTGGATTTTGGAGGAGTGGATATTAAACTGTTCGCTCTGCATAATCGGAACTTACATCTTGCAACTTAAAAGTTAAAAAGTGTTTACATTTCTGTGGTTTATGTACAAAAGACATGCAACAGAAAGAATGCTATGTTTGGTAAAACTTACAACAAATCTATGTCTGATTCTGTAAAGCACTGGTCTTGAGCAATGGTTATATCTAAGCTACTAAAGAGGAGAACATGAATGACTTTACGAAATCAGATACTGGCTTTTTTTATTAAATGTATTTATGATGTTGACCCTGCAAAGATTATTAAAACAATTCCAAATCAGAAACTGGGCAATCTTTTTTGTTTTGCGGACATTGAAGGAGAGGTTGATGTTCCAGCACCACAATGCCAGTTTCATTACTGCCTCCAAGTATGCTGACACCTTGCTACAGAGATGTATGTTAGTATTCCAAAAACGGTGAATAATTCTATCAGTATTGTTTTTACAAAATAGACTTTTGCTGATGAAAGTCGTGATGATGTAAATTAGAGTAGGCTATATTTAGAAATGTATGTTATTTTTCACCTAATAGGTTAGTCCACCCAGAACCACAAAGTCCTATGATATAGGTTGTTAAATAATGCAAATATTTCATATCAAAATCAAACAGTGCCAATTTTATGCATTCAGTAGTTTTATGAAAGTATATAAAGTGAAGAAAGAAAGAAATAAAATCTGAACTACATTGTAAAATACAATGCAATGCTCTCGCAAGTCAGGCCGGCTGCATATGTTATGGTCATAACTCAATGGCTAGGTAATTAGAAATTGATTCCCTAATTTCCCAGAAGGAAGTAAAATCATGGTGATATAAGATATTTTACCCACTTAGAGAAAATACTGTGGGCTTTCCCCAATGTGAAATACATCATTGAACTTTTGGTTGACTGTCTTTTTGGGATTTAATGTACCTCTTACAAGGTATACGTTGATTGGAATGGAGACCAGAGTGCAGGGAGTGGAGTTTTCCAGTATTTAATAAACTCAGTTGCCAGAATTAAATAACACAAAATACTTTATTGGTGTAGCTGACGGACGGAGGTATGAGCAGCACAACGGATATATATTAATTACTGTGCATTGACGCAACACAGACGTGATAGTAACATACAGAGCGTACACCTGGCTCGCGACACATATACAGGTGAATTACTTAACACAATATATTTACAAGGTCCGTCAGGTCCATCACCGAAACACTCAGCTAAAGGGAAATGTAATCCATAATGATGTGCACCACCTTCTGTGACAACAAAAATTATATAGCTGCACTGTTCATTAACCCAGAACAAGTGTAAAGGTAATTACCTAATAAACTACACTCAAGCGTAATAGTGATGCCCAGAGTAGCCGGCCACAGTCCCATTTTTAACTCATTCATGTCCACACACAATCAGTACAATTGACCGTATTCACCAAAACAAACTATAATAGTTCAGTTCATGCCACGACTCATGTCCATTCCCTGGAATGTCGTGACACTACCAAATAAATGTTTGATATTTTCACATTTCAAATACACTCTGTGCAAAATTATTAGGCAAGTCAGTATTTTGCATACGTTCCACCTTCAAGCTGTATAAACAGGAATGCATATTGAATTTAAGCGTATGAGGTGATGTGTATTTGTGTAATGAGAGAGGGTGTGGCCTAAGGAGATCAACACCCTATATCAAGGTGTGCATAATTATTAGGCAGCTTCTGTTCCTCAGGCAAAATGGGCCAAAAGAGATTTAACTCACTCAGAAAAGTAAAATGTCTTTCAGAGGGCTGCAGCACTCTTGAACTTTCTAAGATATTAAAGTGTGATCACAGAACAATCAAACGTTTTGTTACAAATAGTCAAAAGGGTTGCAAGAAATGTGTGTAGAAAAAAAGATGCAAATTAACTGCCAAAGATTTGAGAAGACTCAAACGTGAAGCTACCAGTAACCCATTATCCTCCCGTGCTGACATTCCAGAACTGCAACCTACCTTGAGTGCCCAGAAGTACAAGGTGTTCAATGCTCAGAAACATGGCCAAGGTAAGGACGGTTGAAACCCGACCACCACTGAACAAGACACATAAACTGAAACGTAGAGACTGGGCCAAGACATATCTGAAAACAGATACTTCAAAGGTTTTATGGACTGATGAGATGAGGGCGACATTTGATGGACCAGATGGATCAGTAAAGGGCACAGAGTTCCACTTCGTCTCAGACGCCAGCAAGGTGAAGGTGGGGTACTAGTATGGGCTGGTATTATTAAAGATGAGCTGGTTGGACCTTTTTGGATTGAAGATGTACTTAAACTCAACTCCAAAACCTACTGACAGTTTTTAGAATACACTTTCTTCAAGCAGTGATACAGGAAAAAATCTGCATCTTTTAAGAAGACCAAGATTTTTATGCAGGACAATGTTCCATCACATGCATTGCATTACTCCACTGTGTGGCTAGCCAGTAAAGACGTTAAAGATGAAATAATAATGACATGGCCCCTTGCTCACCTGACCTAAACCCTATTGAGAACTTGTGGTCCATTCTTAAATGGTAATTTTCTGGTGAAGAAAAACAGTACACCTCTCTGAGCAGTGTCTGGTAGACTGTGGTTGCTGCTGCTTAAATCGTCAAGAGGTCAAGAAACAGAGAGACTCCATGAATGGAAGGCTTATGCCTTTTATTGAAAATAAGGGTGGCTATATTGAGCACTGATTTGTTTTGAAATGTCAGAAATGGTTACTTGTAAATTTGTTGTTGTTTGTTTATTTTTCTAATTTAACAGATAATAACCAACATCAATGATTTATTTTTTTGTATTTTATTAGTAATATTTTTTTTTTCTTTATTATTATTATAATGATATATATATTTTTTCTCCTTGCAATAGAATGCTATTGTAATTGTAATTGTAATTGTTATACACAGGATAAGAATGTAAAATTATTTTATCCAGTGCACATGTATTTATATTTGTATTTGTATTTAAGGTCATGATCATGTTAGGATGCCTATTATTGTTTTTAAGGGAGCCTATTGTAAATCATCTGGCGATGGACTACAAATGAAAACTAGCCTTTTGGCTAATTTTGGCACATTTACAGAAAATGTTTATTAATATGTATTGTTCCTGACAAAAAAACAACTGAAATGAGCTCTACTTCAAAATTAAATCCAGGATTGGCTTTCTGTTATGTAATAAAGCCTCCTTCACTCTGCCTGCTAAACTTGCTCTTGTGAAAATGACCATCCTCCCTATACTAGACTTCAGTAATGTAATTTACAGATCTTCATCAAACTCTCTCCTTAGAAAATTAGATGTGTACCACATCGCCATCTGTTTTGTCACCAATGCCTCATATAACACCAATCACTGCAACCGCTACAATCTAATCAGATGGCCTTCACAATACACCCGGTGACAAACACACTGGTTTCATCTTATTTACAAATGTCTACTGGGCAAAACCCCACCTTACCTAAGAGCATTAATCTCCAGAGCAACACCCTCTCTTAATCTGCGATCAAGCAGGTATAAGCCTGCACATCCTTCGGCCGCCTCTCCTTCCAATTTTCCGCTGCTAATGATTGGAACGCACTGCAAATCACTGAAGCTTGAAACCACTGTCCCTTTAACTACCTTCAAAGTTCTACTATCAAATCTATTGACAGACCAATGTACATGCCGACCCCACCCACTCTTCTCGGCCGTTAATGCATTTTGCACACTCACCCGCACAAATATCATTGCATGTTTTGCAGACTGCCTTGTCCACAGCCTTGATCACTACGCCACCTACTCTAGTGTTATTTTGCACTGCCACATTATATTGGCATAAATCTACCTCTCTCTCTCTCTCTCAGATCAAATGTCACATTGAATGTATAGTATATTGCCATGCCACTGTACTTGCCAAATATCTACCTCCATATGCTGATATTTGTTGCACTGACTGTAGAAATTACTAATTGTCTAATTCTGAAGATATGCACACTGTGTTCTTGTTTTTATTTTATTTTCTGTACTTCTTGTTGTGTAATTCTTGAGTAACTCTACAGTTTCAGCACCTCTGCGCTTTTATCTTGGCCAGGTCACCATTTCAAATGAGAAACCTGGTTAAATAAAGTTTCAATAAAAAAAATGAGATTTAGTTGCATAATTATTTTGCACACTAATAGTTGGCCAGAACAATGTGTCCACGCTGCTTTTGTCACCTGCTCTCTATGAAATAGCCCACAAGCCTACTGTATAATTATGGATAAGATTTATCAGTTAAAATCAAATACGTACTTCAATTTACCTACATTAACATACATTTAAAGCATTAATTTACTCAATGCCAGATATATTAAGGTTATGTTAACTTTCATTATATTTTAGGCCTCTAGGTTTTAAAGCATGTGAATATAGGTGCTGTCGAGCTAAAATGGGTCACCGATTGCTACTCTCTTTTGTCTCTAAGGTGTCTACATTAGTACCATACGCTGACATTTATTTTAGCGCTAAGTAAAAGAAGCAATCAAACTCTCTGCATTCTGCCTCTTGTTTCAACCACATCCGTGACACTTGGCTACAATATATTGAATAGATACAATCGAACATTCTGAGATACAGATTTATATGTACTATGTCATATAGATTCCAAAAAATACAAAAATGTATATTTAATTTCTGTACTATGGGTAAATGCATGTAAACCATGAAGCATAAGGCTGTAAAATCCATATTTGCATTCCCCCAGGTCATGTGAACCAGTGTGACAATGTTTGGGGGACATACAAACAGGGCAATATAACACTGTTGTACATATTTCTCACAAATTTCCTATGTTTAAGAACCCAACCATTTCCCACTCCCAAACATTATTGTCTTTATGCAGGGTGTTGTCCTACCTCATTGCAGATTTGTTATTTTGTCATTTTCACTACCTGTCTGTAATGTATTTAGTAAAAAAAATGTAGTCACAGAAAAATAAAAAATTTTGAGAAGTAATCACAAACAATTCAGTAAGCTGCAGAGATGGCTGTGGTGCTGTATCCACCTGTTGTAGCTTTAAATCACTGTGTGGGAGTTATCAGTTTTGCTCCCTTAAAACTCGCGACATCTTTGGCATTGTGCTGTGTGATGAAACTGCACATTTTAGAGGGGCCTTTTATTGTGGCCAGCCTAAGTCACACCTGTGCAATAATTATGCTGTCTAATCAGCATCTTGATATGCCACACATGTGAGTTGGATAGATTATCTGAGCAAAGGAGAAGTGCTCACTAACTGTACGTACACACCGCCACAGACTTGAGCTTCCAAAGAAGCTCTGGACGCCCTGTCAAGGACGCTTGTCAAAAAAGTATGGGGAAGCTTTAGACGCTTTGGGCACTTTGGCCGCTCTGACGTGGTATGATCAGACTGTAAAAAATAGGGCAGGACTAGCATATGTAGCCTTAAATATATCGTGAGCAAATGAATTGCATTCCCGCTTAAATCGAGGGAATCGAGGGAACATATTTCCAATAAGAGTTGAACTCATCCTCATATCCTGGATCATTATGGATCATCGGGAAGTTGTTATGTTTGGTGCTGCTTTATTGTATTTGCGCAGAAGACGTCGATGTCGGATTCGGAGAGTTGGGTTCATGACACACTCCAGGACCGTCATCAAAGGATGTCTATATTTCGATTGGTTGCTGGTCGTTAGCCGCTGAACCGCGTCATAGCTCATTACCATAAAGTTGAACAAACTTCAACTTTTCTGCTTGACGCTCTGGTCGCTCAACACGCCCAAAACGCCCAAAACGCGACGCCGACTGATTTAGTCGGTCCTTGCAGCTGAGAGAAGCTGGCTTCCATTGAAAATGAATGAGTTCTGGTATCTTTGGAAGCTCAAGTCTGTGGCGGTGTGTACGTACAGTAACACATATTTAGACATTTGTGAACAATATTTGAGAGAAATTGGCTTTTTGTGTACATAAAAAGTATTCAATCATTGAGTTCAGCTCATGATGAATAGGGGCAAAAACAAAAGTGTTGCAATTATATTTTTGTTCAGTGTATTTGCATTTACATTTTAATAGACGCTCTAATCCAGAGCGATTTACAGTAAGTGGAATTTAAGAGGAAGTAGGTGAAACAACCACAACTCACTAATAAAAAATGCAATATTTGAAATGGGCATAAAATTATGTCTGAAAGACATACTCGAAGTTACCCTCTTGTTACACTGGAGCAAGGAGAAACAAATGACTGATATTTTTGAAAAGAAGGACTTTGAAATTTGTGGATATGTAAAATAAGTTTTAATAAGTGTACACAGTAAATCTGGCACAAGATGAAAGAAAATACATGTTTGTTTTTTTCTACATAATCTTTCAAATGCAGATAAAAAGCCATACTGTATATTGATAATGGGTCCTGGAAACACTTCTAATCATGTCCCCAAAGGGAGTACAACATATGTCAAAACCTTTAGAATGATAGATTCAACAGCAAAGGAGCTATTACCTATTTTGTAAGAAGACTCCAAGTGTACTTCACGATTGTTCCCAAGTGTCCCCATGTGTGCACATTAATAATTTTCCTATAAATATAAAAAATTATAACTATAAAAAAATAATATGGTTACAAAAACGTTATATGCTTACAAAACACACGTTCATACATGATATGGTAACTAGCATGATATGGTTCCAAAAAGGGTTTTATTTTTACAAAACAAACCTATTCATACAAATGGTCAAGTTAGCAACCAGCAATGGCCTAGTGTCAAATTTCATATAATCACATGCTAGTTTCTCTACTTTGTGCACTTACAATAATAATACAATAAGAAATTAATAATAATAAGAATCTAATGTGAAAACAAAAGCCAAATGTTTGTGGATTTTCAATCACTGAGCAATCTAGAATTATACAAAGGCCATGCGGGATAATAACTACAAATGTAAACAACTGGATTAGTATAAGTATAAGATATAACTTATTTTACTCACTAATTTGAAATGGTAACGGTCATTCCATACACAGACCCATATCCTCTGTGTGCATGGAGAGCTTGCAGAGTCAATCATCCATTGTGTGTCGCTTTCTCTGCAAATCTCTTCCAAAGCATCGATAACATTGATATTGCTCTTTTTCCAAAAAGCTTTCAGACATTTGGGAGGCAATTTATAAAAACTTTAAAATGAACAAAGTCGAAAAACAATACATGTATTATGTATATTTTGTGTATAGAACACCCACAAACACACTGCGTAAAAGTCTGGATTCGTGGACACAAGTGCCGCAGTTATGCATCCTTGTAGTTTATGTAGTTTTTGGCTTACAAGAATACACCGAACATGCCTGAAAAGCCCAGCTCATTGGTTGTCTACATAACTTAAATTCAGAGGGTTCAGTTATGATTTGATGGATTTACTGTCAATCAAGTGAGTGCTGTTCTGGTGAATCAGCACAAACCTGGATGTAAATAGATGAGGAGCAGAGATGCTCACAAGTCTCTGAGCTAAAGTCCAAGTAAAGTCTCAAATCTATCATGGTTATGAGTGTTGTATAACCTGCTGCATTCCATCCAGGCTGCTTTGAACACTACATACCTATATACAGTACAAGGAATTCATAGCATGTAATATGTTATTATGAGTAATTTATCTGTTGGACTACAGTATCAGCTTTGATTAGTTGTTTGGTATACACTCACCTGAAGGATTATTAGGAACACCATACTAATACTGTGATTGACCCCCTTTCGCCTTCAGAACTGCCTTAATTCTACGTGTCATTGATTCAACAAGGTGCTGAAAGCATTCTTTAGAAATGTTGGCCCATATTGATAGGATAGCATCTTGCAGTTGATGGAGATTTGTGGGATGCACATCCAGGGCATGAAGCTCCTGTTCCACCACATCCCAAAGATGCTCTATTGGGTTGAGATCTGGTGACTGTGGTGGCCATTTTAGTACAGTGAACTCATAGTCATGTTCAAGAAACAATTTGAAATGATTCGAGCTTTGTGACATGGTGCATTATCCTGCTGGAAGTAGCTGTCAGAGGATGGGTACATGGTGACCATAAAGGGATGGACATGGTCAGAACCAATGCTCAGGTAGGCCGTGGCATTTATATGATGCCCAATTGGCACTAAGGGGCCTAAAGTGTGCCAAGAAAACATCCCCTAAACCATTACACCACCACCACCAGCCTGAACAAAGGTAACAAGGCATGATGGATCCATGTTCTCATTCTGTTTACACCAAATTCAACCCCAACCATGGTGAAAGCAGTACAGTGCTTCATTGGTTTTAAATTATTATAGGAGTTTCATTTGTGGATTTGGAAGGTTGCTGCTCTGATCACATCCCTGCTGAAGGGGGGGGCCAAACAAGTTGTAATGTAATGCTGAAGCGGACAGGGCTTTTACCTCACTGAAATTCATGTTCTCATTCGCATCACAGTTCGTAGTGGAGGTTGATGCTTCTGAGAGTGGAGGGGCGCTGGGGCAGTGCTTTTACAAAGTTCAGGTAAACAGGTGAAGCTCCGTCCCTGTGCATTCTATTAGAAGAATTTGATGCCTGCAGAATGTAACTATGATGTAGGTGATCGTGAGCTATTAGATGTTGTCAAAGCTCTTATGGCATGGAGACGCTGGGTAGAAGGGGCTAAACATCATTTTCTGGAGTACATTTGGGCAGCGAGGAGACTGAACCCTTGCCAGGCAAGGTGGTCACAAGTCCTAGCCAGGTTTACTTATACGCTTACATATATTCTGGGCAGTAGAAATGGCAAGGCCATCGCTCACCACACATTGCTTTGTGCTGCATACTGGAAAAGGAATTGATCATCACCAAACTGTACTTGGATGGTTAGGAGAAGTTGCTCTTGGAGGATGTGTTGGTACCATTCTTTATTCATGGCTGTGTTCTTAGGCTTTTTTTGAGAGGGCCCACTCCCTTGGCTGAGAAGCAACCTCACACATGAATGGTCTCAGGATGCTTTACTGTTGGCATGACACAGAACTGATGGTAGCGCTCACCTTGTCTTCTCTGGACAAGAAGTTTCCTGGATGGCCCAAAAAATCAGAAAGGGGATTCATCAGAGAAAATGACTTTACCCCAGGCCTCAGCAGTCCAATCCCTGTACCTGTTGTAGAATATCAGTTGGTCCCTGAGGTTTTTTCCTGGAGAGAAGTGGCTTCTTTGCTACCCTTCTTCTTCTTGCTGCCCTTCTTGACTTCCTCCAAAGGTCTGCAATGGTGGTGCCCCGATCCAGCAGCTGAATCAACTTTAGGAGACAGTGCCTGCTGGACTTTCTAGGGCGCCCTGATGCCTTCTTCATAATTGAACCTCTCCTTGAAGTTCTTGATCCAATTAATGGTTTATTTAGGTATAATCTTACTAGCAGCAATGTCCTTGTCTGTGAAACCCTTTTTGTGCAGAGCAATGATGATGGCACATGTTTCTTTCCATTATTTCAAGCACCACCCTCCTTTTAAAGCTTCCAGTCTGTTATCTCAATCAGTATGACAGAGTGATCTCCAGCCCTGTCCTTATCAACACTCTCACCTGTGTTAGTGAGACAATCACTAACATGACTGCAGCTGGTCCTTTTGTGGCAAGGCTGATATGTGGTGGAAATTCATCTGATCACTATTCATGACAATCTGGAGTATATACAAATTGCTATCATCAACATTGAGGCATCAGACTTTGTGAAAATGTGTATTTGTGACATTCTGGAAACATTTGAACCACAACTGTACAGCCCTAGAAACAGCAGAGGTCCTGTTTACCCACATCTTCCAGCATTATGGCATTCCAGAGGACATTGTTTCTGACCGTGGCCCTCAGTTTACCTCTCAGTTAGGTCGAGCATTTATGGAGATGTTGGGGTACAGGATGAGTCTCAACTCCATGTTCCATTTGGAAGCCAATGGGCAAGTGGAACGTGTTAACCAAGAAGTGGGTAGGTTCCTGTGGTTGTTCTGCCAGGACCAGCTGGAGGAGTGGTCTACCTTTCTGTCCTGGGCAGAGTATGCGCAGATTTATCTTTGCCATTCCTCCACGAACCTCGCACCTTTCCAGCGCGTTGGGGTTCCAGCCGTTTCTGGCCACTTGGCATCCGAGCCAAACCAAGGCTTCTGTGGAGGACAAATTGTTCAGGTGCGCTGAAGACACATGGAATGCCGGAACCAAGCCAAGGCGGACTGACACCATGGGGCCACACCCCTCTACCAACCTGGGGATTGAGTCTGGCTCTCAACCTGGAACCTGGCCCTCCGCCTGCCCTGCCAGAAGCTGGGCCCACAGTTTGAGGGGCGTCATACAAATTGCAGTTACCATCTACCATGGATATTCACCCTGTTTTCCATGTGTCTTTCCTCAGGCCAGTGGTGGAATGCCTGCTCCATGAAGCCGGTGTGCTAGAGATTCCCCCTCATTCGTTGGAGATCTATGGTGGCCAGGCTTATACTGTACAGTCCATCATGGATTCGGGGTGGTCTCCAGTACCTGGTGGACAGGGAGAGGTACAGCCCGAGGGGAGCAGAGCTGAATGCTGGCCAGTGATGTCCTACACCCCAGTCTTCTGCACAAATTCCATCAGCATCAGCCGGATTGCCCGTCGCTGCAACATCAAGATCATCACATGGGTGTTGGACGTTGCGCTGCCCGGAGCTGCACATCAGGGAGCGGGTACTGTCAGCATTTCCAGTCATCGAGCTCCCCCTACTCGTGCATACAGGTTCGATATCTGCTCCTTTGTGCTCCTTTGTGCAAGGTGGAAAAGGAGGAGCACTGCCAGAGCACTGCCAGAGCATTACAAAATTACTTCCAGCCGACTACTGGTGTGCATGTTTCTGACCGAACTGGTCATTGACGCCCTGTTCTCTTCACAGATGAGAGCAGGTTTACAATGTGCACACGTGACACCATCCGCTGTCACGATCAGGAGCATGCCCAGACATTGTCGGGAGTGCATACAAGCAGGTGGGGGCCATAAACACTGTTGAGTCACATTATGAGTTGCCATTAAAAAATGTTGCCTGTGATTTCAATTCAATTTCGGTGTAAGTGTGAATTCAGCCCTCAATTTGTTGATTTTGTTGATTTTGGTTTCCATTGACCATTGTTAAGTATTTTTTTTCCCAACAAATATGTTCAATAAAGATTTTGATTTTTATTACATTTTGTTCAAGACCCAATGTGTGAAATGAGTGTTTCCTTAATCTTTTCAGCTGTGTACTTAGATTGTGAATTTAATATAAACAATGTACTACTCATCTGTACTAAGATGGGGGACCTAAAGAATTTTTTGCAAACACAAATGTCACAGAATGCTTCTTTAAGTACAAGTATTTACAATATACAATCTATAAACATTTTATTAATAATTATTTACATTTTCATACTTTTGGTTATGTTTTAGGACTTATGTATAAAATGTTGAATGTATCTAATATAATCTAATACAACTATTTTAGATATTCAGAACTCTATTTGAATGTTTGCAATCTTCACCAGGGCTGTCAAACAGGAGCCAACAGTCATCATGTCACTAGGGAGCATCAAGCTAATCTCTGTGCACTTTTACCACCCTGTCTAGTTCATCATACCCTTTTTTAAATCAGTATCACTTTCATGAAACTTCATCTAAACGTTTTGAAGCCATGCCCAAATAACGACACAGCATATGGCATAGGATCTACACTCTTTAAAAAAAAAAAGGGTTCTATGAAATGGAAAAGGTTTTGCCAAGAACTGTTTTCCTCTGAAGAAACCTTTTTAGAAACAATGTTTTTTTTTGCTGCTATGCAAAGAGGTGTACTGTATTTAGGCCTAATGTATAACATTTTGAATTCAAAGAACCATTAATGAAAGAAAGGGATCTCAGATGGTTGTTTGGAACCCAAGATGTATTCATTAAAATTTATTGAAGTACAATAAGTACAATAAGTTTGAACAAACAAGGAGATTTTCCTGGTCTGTTGGTGCATATCTTTTTTGTACATAAATCACAGAAATGTAAATTTATTTTTAACTTTTATGGTGCAGGATATAAGCAGAATAATAATCAATGTGTCCCTAGTCAAAGTCGCTCAATTCCTCATGCTTGATCATTTTTCAGCTTCTTCATTTTCTCATCAAAATTCACGAGTTAGAATCAGGAAAAATGTGCAATCGTAAAGATTTAAGTGACTTTGATTTGGACCAAATTGTGACGACTGGGTCAGAGCATCTCCAAAACTGCATCTCTTGTGGGGTGTTCCTGGTCTGCAGTAGTCAGTACCTATCAAAAGTGGTCCAAGGAAGGAAAAGTGGTGAACCGACAACAGGGATGGGCAGCTAAGGCTCAGTGACACATTGTCAGTGGTGCCTAAACTATTTCATACGACTGTATGACGTGTTGTGCAGGCATAAGTGACCATTCAGTATTTATGGAATGGACCACCAGAGGAAAATAGGGGAGGGTCATGTATTTTTATTCTTTGTTGAGGGGAGGGTCATCCAACATTTTTTAGTCTAGGGTG
The DNA here is from genome assembly GCA_016801145.1 of Umbra pygmaea. NCBI lineage: Eukaryota > Metazoa > Chordata > Actinopteri > Esociformes > Umbridae > Umbra > Umbra pygmaea. Next base: position 9,968 of record JACXGM010009693.1, on the reverse strand, counting down.
CAGGGGTCATCCAACTTTTGTATTCATAATAACAGCAACATTTCAAGGTGGCTTGTTTGGTGCATATTTTTCCATGTAGCTCTCTGTCTCGACCCCCATTGTTAGCAGATGGGTCTGACCCAACATAAACCGCCCCATCCCCTACCCCCACAATCACAGGTAGGCCTAATGTTGAACAACAAACTATCTTGATTCTGCACCTGTATGTCAGTTCCTTTATGTAAGTATTTAGCGAACTCCATGATGACATATTATCAATGCACTGGCCAGGCAACTGGAGCAGTACTTCAGCGAGAGCCTTCTGGTCCACTCATATATGCTCAAATATCGCTCTGCTCTCTAGTCCAGGGGTGGCTAACCAGTCCAGCATCAAAAATAAAACACACCATAGCAAAGAGCCACACAACACATGCACGCCTGCACTACAACATCGGCTTACAGATCTACTGACAGTCATAATACAATGTAGAATGTTTTTTCTTACCTAGACTGACTCAGTGGGAAACTCAGTGGCAGTCTTTGTTATCCACAAGCCTTTTCAGGTCTGGCTTGTACTCAGTTGTGGACACTCGAAGCAACACTTTCATGTGTGTGTCGATAACAATAGAACAGTGTTTTGACTTTACATGTTTCAGTGTAGAAAACACTAATTCACAGACATAAGTTGCTGCAAACATTGACATTAGCTGTACATTAGCTGAGTACAGCCGGTTTAACATTGGGATATCTGTCTGTGGGCACTGTTTCCCAGAACTCTGTGGTTCCTTCTCTCAACACAGATTTCAGTCTGTCATCCTCACAAAGTTCAATAATCTCCAACTGGGACGCTGCTTCATTCGTCACTAAAGGGGCTTTCAAACAGTCTGATTCAGCCGTGAAAGGGTTAATGAGGAAGGTGATCTATGGTCGTTTTTTCCCTCAGGTTGCAGAATATGTCCTCAAAAAACTCTGCTGCAGATTTTCAACCAGTGTTGCATAACATGCAGTGCTCCTTTGTAAGACCTCAGCTGCTCCTCCACTTGCCTTCAACAAGGCGGGGAAATGTGTGAGCTCTCTCTTTTGAAGATGGGCCTGGAAAAGCTTGAGCTTGTTAACAAATGTGAAAACACTTTGCACCAGGTCAGGCAGCATTTCTAAATTTCCTTGCAGATATACATTCAGTTTGTTCAAATGATGCAGCATGTCGACCAGAAACCACAAATCTGAAATCCACTGGGGGTCATCTAGCTGAGGATATTCCTGATGTTTCTTTTCCGGAAACAGGTTCAACATTTTTATGGAAAGCATGTTACCTCTTGAAAGCCATCTCACAGTGCAGTGGAAAAGCAGATCACTGGGAAGATCTTCATCAATTTCAGCTACAGTATGAGGTTTTTCAGCTGTCTGTGAGCATGAGTGCAAATAAAATTCACATTTTCTAGCACTGGTTTCATGACGTGATCCAAGTTCAGCTTCTTAGACACCAGATGCTCTTGATGGATGTCAAAAAATCTGGGAAATGGTCATCAGCTTTACACAGCCCAACAAGGCCATTTGCAGCTCCTAACATAGCTGGCGCATCATCTGTGGCTATTGCTGTCAGTTTTCTACAACTGCAAATATGCCTTCTCAGCAACAGTCATGAGTGTCTCTTTCAGGTCGATGCCATGTGTCCTGTCTTTTAACGGCACAATGTCAAGCAGCTTTTCCTTAATTGTGCTGTCTTCTGACACAGACCGTACAAGCAATGCCAACTGATGCATATCTTGAATGTCACAACTCTCATCCAAAGCAATGCTGAAATACAGGCATTTTGCAAGGTCCGTACGTAACTGTGTTTCAATGGAATTGTTAATATCCAATATTCTCTGTTCAACTGTGTGCCTGACACAGACTGCTTTACATTGTCATCTTTGAGACATGTCTTCACAAAGTCCCCTTCACTGTATGGCTTTTTAGCACAAGCAATGTTCCAAGCTACCTGATATGATGCTAATGTCACAGTCTGAGAGCTTGCTGAATTTTCGAAAAAGCTGAGTCTGCTTCTTTGACTGCTGTTTCAACATATTTACCTTGTGCTTGCGAAGTTCACTGCTTTTGGGGAAATCCCGATCGAAAATGCGATAGCAAAGTCTCGCAAATCAAGCAGAAAAGCTTCCCATTTCGTTCCACAAGAAAATACAGTTCTTCCCACTCCAATAAAAATGTCCTGTGATACTCTTCATATTTGCGCTTAGCTTTACTTTTCCCTCCCGATTCTGCCATTATTCACTCACTCACTAGCAGCACCTACCATGCATTGTCAATACACAATATACAGCTAGCCACGGCAACACCACTTAAACCACATAGTTACCAGTGTTGCCAGATGCCAGCCAGGTTTTCCAGCCCAAAACCTCGTCAAAAAACGCGAGAATGCACAAAAAACCTTCCAATTTTTTTTGCTTGTTTCTCATATAAACACATTGGTAATTTTAAAGCTTGTTAATGATTTCAATTTTTTTGACTTAGCCTGTATGATTTCAGAAACAATATTCGATCAAATGAACGCAAAATTGGGCTACACTGACCTCAGTCAGACTATTCTAATATTAAATTATAAGCTTATATCATGGAAAATAATGCGTCTGTTTTTTGTCAACAACAATAGGGAGTTTGAGCAAATTTATAAAACCAAAAGCTAAATCCTGGAATCAGTGGTTTCCTCCAGCATCTATAAAAGATTCCACCTCAAGCCAAAATGCGTCATGGGACAGGTTTGGAGAAAATCTTCCTGAGGCAATATTCATGTGTTTGAGGTGCGGGCGGCGTCGGCGTGCATGACGTGAGCTGAAGGTATTGGGAGTGTGTGTTGTGAGTTTAGGGGCCACGTCAGCCAGAGCTGAGTGGGTGTGATCCGAAACCAGCCCAATTTATATCCACCCGCCCAAAGCCATTTTTGCCTGCAAAAAATAATGCAAAACCGCCCAATTGGGCGGGAAACTGCCCAATCTGGCAACCCTGATAGTTATGATATTACCGACCGACTTGATACGAAACGCGAAATGGTCCATATATATATTTATTAAAAATAAAAGGAAAAAATGTAATATACATAACAATAAATATACCGTATTGTATATATTATATACAGTATATTTATATATATATATATTTTCCTTTTATTTTTCCTTTTATTTTTTTAACATAGCCCTAAGCCAGGCAAAGAGTTGCATGTCAAACAGGGTCCGCTCCGCTCCTTGCCCCCTGCTTTGCTCACATACTCTGCTGGCTATATGAAATCATTAATCACACTAAACTTTTCTTTGTCAAATCTTGCTCACAGATGCGCAGATGGGCTAAAGGGCTAATTATTGATACTCTGCAAATAATTTGGTGAAAAAATACATTATTCCTGATTAGTTTGAAGTAGCCTAGTAATAACCTCTTAAAAAAAATAATTGAAAGCCTAATATAATTCTATTTCTGTAGGGAATTCTGGGTAGGTGAAGAGCAGTGAATAATTTACAGTGGTGCCCTGTGATACAGCAATATAAAAACCATAGCAACAAATTAAACAAAATATAATATAAATAATAACTAATAATATAAATACATTTAAACAGACAAACAGTTAAAAACACATGTTGAGAAAATAACTCACATTTAATTCAAAAGTCATGTAACAGGCATTTCTATTTGATTTAGGAGACACCTATTCATTTTTCCCAGAGTTGGATATTAATATTTTCTCAGCATATCAAGGCATGACAAAACATGTGTAACCGAAGGGAAATATTTATGTTTTCTTTGATAATGTTGGTGGAGAGAATGGTTAAAGGTGCTCACTGCCCATGCAGACATTGGACGACATATTTTGCCTCCCTCACTTTGGAGGCACTGTGCTGGGGCAGTAATAAAACTCACCTACTAGCCTACTTATTGCCACTGTGTGAGTGAAGTATATGTCTATGTTTATGTACACAACAATAGGCCTACGTTGTAGTCATGTAATTCATAATTGTAAAAAATCAGTGGCTATCTGTACATCTTTGCCAAGCGCAAACCAGGCGCAGATGGCTCAATGGGTAGGGAGTCAGACTTGTAGTCAGAAGGTTGCCAGTTCGATTCCCAACTGAGCCAAAATGTCATTGTGTCCTTGGGCAAGACACTTTACCCTAATTGCTCCCAGGTCGTTGCTGTAAATAAGAAATTGTTCTTAGTCAACTTACCTGGTAAAATAAAGGTTAAATTAAAATTAAAAATTAAAACAGAGCCAATCAATAAACGGTTGGGGAGGGTCATTGAGGCCTAGTGGATAGCACTGTGGCCTCACAGCAACAAAGTTCTGGGTTCGAACCCCGGTCGTCCCAGGCCTTTCTGTGTTTGCATGTTCTCCCCGTGTCTGTGTGGGTTTCCTCCAGGTGCTCTGGTTTCCCCCACCATTAAAAAACATACAGGTTAGGTTCTCCAGTCAGTGCCCCTGACAAAGGCACTGGCTTAGATCTGGAGTTGGTCCCCGGGCGCTGTAAATGGCTGCCCACTGCTCCCTTGAGGGATGTGTTAAATGCAGAGAATACATTTTGCTATGTGTATGTGACAATAAGTACCTTTAACTTTTCCCAATCATTTTGGAGGGTCATAGAAAAATGTATTGCTGGCAAAGGGAGGGTCAGGTCTATTTTGACTAAAGATCCCAAAACCACTCCGGTAGCCCCCTAAATAAAAAAAGAAAAGTCCCTTAGCAAAAAATTCTAAAGGTTCAGAAATGTAAAGTATTTGGTGTTATTGCAATTGTTTGTGAACTACACAGAGTGGTAGAAGAGTTGGAATATTCTGTAAAAGGTCTGTGGTAGATGTTAACATTTTACAGCCATAGTGCTACAGGGAATGCTGACTGAAGTGCATCTCTGACTCTTGACTGTAGGGAAGTAACAGGGCAAGATGTTACAGGACACATGTCATGGTGGATGACCTGACTACTACATGTCATGGTGGATGACCTGACTACTACATGTCATGGTGGATGACCTGACTACTACATTCCAAGAGGTTTTCAAGCCTTCCAAAAGTTGTTTGCATTAAGCATTGTTTACATTTTTTTAAACAAATCAAAGCCTATACAAGCACATAATACATGGCATTTTTTTTAAATCTCTAGTCTGGTATAGCCTCTACCAGCTACAGCATCTTGTTGAAACATGGTGGCGGCACGTATAGATGCAGTGGCTCTAGGCTCTCCCTTTCAGTGCTTTCTTAATGTGTTTTTGCTAATTAGTTTCATTGTCAGTTGCAAACCCGTGGTAAGTTGTGGGTATCAGTCCTATAGCCGACACGATCTGTTCATAGTCGGATTACAGTGCGAGCAAGCTGTTACGAGTGACTTTGTGCACCTTCACAACATACCAGAATGTTATCCGTGGATTATTGTCAGCAATAACAAGCGATGGAGGTGGAGGAGATACCGGAAAAAAGCAAGGATGCCGGTCTGGAGTATTCACAAGACTAAACAGGCAACCACACAAACCACCACTTCCCAGCTTGTTACTCACAAATGCCAGATCCATCGTGAACAAGTTAGATGAACTGAATCTCTGAATTTCTTTGAACAAACATATCAGGGACTGTTGCACTCTGGTGATAACGAAGACATGGCTGCACTCATTAATCCCTGATGCAGCCATGGAGCTAACAGGCTGCACATTATTTCGCTGGGACAGAAATGGAGACTCCGGTAAGAAGAAAGGACGGGGTTATACATTTACGTCCATAATAGCTGGAGCACTAATACACAAACCATTGATACACACTGTTCCCCTGATTTGGAGTACCTGACGATTAAATGGAGGCCGTTTTATCTCCTGCGGGAGTTCTCTGTGGTGATGGTCACTGCTGTTTACATACCACCAGATGCTAACGCCAACATAGCTTTAGGCATTTTACATGGCTCTATTAGTGCACAACAGAACAAACACCCTGAGGCTGCCCACATAATAACCAGGGATTTTAACCATGCAGATCTATAATGGGTCCTCCCCAAACTCATACAACATATTAAGTGTGCCACAATGGGAATTAACATTCTTGACAAAGCCTATTCTATCATTAAGAGAAGCTTCAGGTCAACACTATTACCACACTTAGGCCAGTCAGACCAACTATACATTCTACTCACCCCAGCATATATCCCCCTCAGAAGAAAACCTCAAGTCACCTCAAAGCCTGTAAAGACGTGGCCTGAGGGGAGCCTCATCACAGCTGCAGTATTGTTTCGAAAGAACCAACTGGGACATCTTCAAGGTGGAGGGCCTGGAGGCTTACACCACCATGGCATTTCTTACATCAACACGTGTTGACAATGTTACAGTCAGCAAACAGTTTTGGATGTTCCCTAACCAAAATCCCTGGTGTACGGAAGTGGTTCGAAATCTCCTCAAAGAGCACAACACCGCCTTCAGGTCCGGCGACAGAGCACTGTACAGCTCTTCAAGAGCCAATCTGAAGAGAGGCATCAGAGATGACAAAGCCCATAAGAGGAGATTTGAGGATCACTTTAATAACAACAACCCACGGAGGGCTTGGCAGGGCATCCAGCAGTTCATCAATTACAGAAGCAACAACACTACCGCAGACGGCAACACTTCTCTGGCAGAAAAACTAAACTGTTTCTTCGCCTGCTTTGAGGTGAGGAGCATGGCCACTGACCATGGGGGATGTGAATGGCTGGACACTACATTGCTTTTATATTCTTGTTTTTATGTTTTGTTTAATTTATTTGCAAAAGCACCAAGAGGAATGCTATCACATTTCATTGTATTCTGTACATTGACAATAAAAAATTCTATCCATCTATTATTCATATTTTCACTCTTCCTGACAGCTTCTATGGAGCCGTCCGCCTGGTGGGTACCCACTGCTAAACTATGAAAGATGTTTTAAAATAGTCAGCATAATGTATGTTCTTACAATGTACTGTGTGTTTATTTTGGCTGAACTGAGAACAGTTGTCATCATTTTTAGGGAAGGACCCCTCTGTTCTGTTCTATGTGGAAAAGGTAAACATTCAAACTTTTGAGCTGATGTAGATTGACAGCATTTGGGCAATCATATAATCATTCTAACAAAATCAGTAATGATTCTAATTGTGTATAATCACAACATTTAGCTTTGTTTCTGGCATTTGTGCAGTTTGTCAGGGGCCAACCACGCTTATATCTAGCAGGGATATCTGCTGCTTAGTGAAAGGGTGTCTGTCTACTTTAATGGGAATGACATGTTAAACTTTCCTTATGCACTGATTGCCATTCACGCTCATATGCTGTTCATATTCCAAAGACTTTGGTTATTATATTCTATGTTTGAATGCATAAACTTGAAAATAATCTATTGAATCAGTAACATGGTGAGTAATAGTTGTCAGTTTAAGTAATTTAAAACTGTACATAAATGTGATTATATCTCAATATTATTTCCTTTCAATTTATTAAATAATGTCAATGAATAGAAATGTCTCGCCTAAACTGATTTTCGTTTTTTTAATGCATATCTGTCACGGTGTCCTTCGTAGCAGATAGAGACAGGAGTGAAGGAGTTGCTAACAAATAGTGTTTAATAGCGAAATTACTTTGATAAACAAAACTGCCACGAGGGGCTAAACAGCGAAAATACACAACCACTAGGAAGAACACACACTCGGGAACACGTAACAGTGAAACATTAATCGACAGGGTACACATGGAAACATGAGGGCTAAATACTAAATACCTAAAGACAAATACAATTCACCTGGGGACTAAAACACTGAAGTCACAAATTAACCTAACTAAAACAAGCCATGAAACAGACACAAGAGGGAGCCAAAACACAACACACAAGGGAGCAAGGGAGGAAACAGGGAATAAACTAAACAATAGTCCTTATTCAGCCCCTTCCAGGGCTGGATGTGACAATATCAACATCCCATGTTCTATACCTTGAAGCAAAGTATAGTATTTAACATCTTAAAAACGTACAGACGGATTTAACATTTCGCGCATTTTTAAGTAAGAACCATTTTAGGATTAAGTCAATTGACGATGGTCATTGTCAAAGCATCATATATCCCAAATCGTACATGCTGGAAAATAATGGTCGGTACTGTTGGAAACCATTGATACTGTTGAAGGGGTGTTTTGTTCATCACAGCCAGATATTTTGAGTCTTGAAGTTGTGCTGTTTTTGGCAACTTCATTGTCATCAACTCAACCCATTATAGACAGGAAGCAGGAAGTGTAAATGACAAAAAAACATTTCTGCAAGGAGGTAGGATATCATCCTGCACAGTATATACTCTAGCTGGGTTTTTCAAAACGAATAGAAAAATACTGTACCGTGTTGTATTTACTTATTTGTATGTCCGCACTTATTGTTACGCAAAACTTTATCACACTGGTTCTCAGACCCTGGGGGCATGCCAGTATGGATTTTACTGTAGTATTCTTCAAAGTTTACATGTATTTCACAATAACAAACACAAAAATGAACATGTATTTTTTTGGGGGGCTCTATATGACATTATGCATAAAATTAAATGTCTCAGAATGTTGGATTCCATTTATTCAACTTATTATTCAACTTTCATTTATTCAAAACAAGTTTTTTTTTATATAACTATAAGGCTCTTCACTGTAGGAGAAAATATGAGCCTTTCAAATGCCAAAATATCAACCTTGTGCCAGGCAGATTTGACCGCCTTATACATTGAATGGCCGTTGGTAGAACCCTTCACATGAACATCTGGGTAGAAACCATCAGTTATAAAGGAGTTCTAGTAAAAACACTTCACCAATAAAGGGGTCCATTAAGAACTTTACATAGAGGGTTCTAGGAAGACCTATTAGGGGATAAAATGATTTATGGTAGAACCTTTCGTAAAAAGGTTATTCATTGCACCTATTGTACATTATAGGGTTCTAGGCAGAACCCCAACTTTTAGGTTCCAGTTACAACTATTTATGGTATATGTATGAGTTTATACTTTGGATAGACCTACGGGGCTTGTTAGCTTGTCAGTAAGTTACACTCATACAGTATATTATCCAAAGATCATTTAACATTGCCATGGCTGCACAACAGCCAGTTAAACTCACAAAATATGTTATCTGGCAGCCTATCCAAAATGTTCAGAAGTGCGAATTTGCTTGAGTAAAAGAGTCCTTGAGTACTTTTCTGAGTTGTGTTTTGGGAAGTGTAATGATCGAACCAGGACAAGGACAATAATAATATAGTTTATTTACAAATAGTTAAGTTTCCAGAATAGATCCAAAATGCAGACAGCGGTTCCAGTACTGGAAGATGGTAGACAGAACAGGCAGGGGTTCGTTACACACAGCAGGTAGTCAGAGCAGGCAGGGGTTGGTTACACAAGGCAGGTAGTCACAGCAAGCAGGGGTTCGGTACACTGGGGAAAACTCAAAGGCAAAGGTACATAGAGATAATCCAATAGCAGAGATAACGGTCTAGAATAAACAAGGTCAGACCAGGAATAATGATATAAAGAAGTGCTCAGTAAGTTGATCACAATACAAACAATAGCTCACAGTGAGTGAAACAAACAGTCTGGTATGACTACCCAAAGGAGTGGACACAGGTGTCAGGATTTTGGTGATTGGGACCAGGACAGAGTGATGCGTTCATGGTAGAGATGTTCAGATACCATTTTTTCCCTACAGATACCGATTCCGATACTTGTGCTGTGGGTATCGGCCGATACCGATTACCGATACCAGAGTGTTAAAAAAAGAAAATGATCATACTATGCCTGCATGACTGTGATACAGGGGCGGCGGCAGGGTATGGCTTGGTGGGGCTACAGCCCTACCAAGAATCGTGTTTGCCCCACCTTAGCCCCACCATGAATTATCAACTGTGCTGACTTAGTTGCGTTTTTATGTGGTTTCGGTGCAGAGTATGTGAGCGGAGCGGAAGCGCAGCGAGGAGCGGAGCTGACCCAGTTTACCAGAGCGCAGAGC
>JACXGM010009692.1:0-27321 GCA_016801145.1 Umbra pygmaea | reverse complement strand
ATTTCTGAAAGATATCCATAAAAAGTGTTGTTTAAAGTTTGCCACAAGCCACCTAGGAGACACACCAAACATGTGGAAGAAGGTGCTCTGGTCAGATGAAACCAAAATTGAACTTTTTGCCAACAATGCAAAATGTTATGTTTGGCGTAAAAGCAACACAGCTCATCACCCTGAACACACCATCCCCACTGTCAAACATGGTGGTGGCAGCATCATGGTTTGGGCCTGCTTCTCTTCAGCAGGGACAGGGAAGATGGCTAAACTTGATGGGAAGATGGATGGAGCCAAATATAGGACCATTCTGCAAAAGACCTGAGATTGAGACGGAGATTTGTCTTCCAACAAGACAATGATCCAAAACATAAAGCAAAATCTACAATGGAATGGTTCACAAATAAACATAGCCATGTGTTGGAATTGCCAAGTCAAAGTCCAGACCTAAATCCAATCGAGAATCTGTGGAAAGAACTGAAAACTGCTGTTCACAAACGCTCTCCATCCAACCTCACTGAGCTCGAGCTATTTTGCAAGAAGGAATGGGCAAAGATGTCAGTCTCTATATGTGCAAAACTGATAGAGACATACCCCAAGCGACTTACAGCTGTAATCGCAGCAAAAGGTGGCGCTACAAAGTATTAACTTAATTATAAATAATTTTGCACGCCCAATTTTTCAGTTTTTTATTTGTTAAAAAAGTTTGAAATATCCAATAATTTTCGTACCACTTCATGATTGTGTCCCACTTGTTGATTCTTCAATAAATTACAGTTTCATATCTTTATGTTTGAAACCTGAAATGTGGCAAAAGGTCGAAAAGTTAAAGGGGGCCGAATACTTTCGCAAGGCACTGTAGGTGATCATTACATTGATTACACAAATTGTAAACATTCTACTTTTATGCAGTCCTTGCCCATTCTCCCTGGGCCAGCCAAACTTACTAAACATTTGGGAATACAGTACATTCTGGACATAGTTTTTCCATTTAGCCTACTTCTGTGGCAGAAAGTATCATCAGTTTTTAATAGGATGGCGATTGATTGACATTACCATTTTGGGTACAGACACGTGGTTTTCAGTGGTATGGATGGACGCGCTTGTCAACTGCAGGTGCGAGCATTCTTCACTGTCCAATCAGAGGAACGTGTTTGAGCAGGCGGTGAGACAGTTTGGCCTCAGGTGCATCAACTTGGGAAATCCTCATGGGGAGAGCAAAAAGAGCTTTATGAAAAAAGAGCTACATAAATTGTCCTCCAAAAAGGAAAATTCACTGCACTTTTGTGGAGTCCTCATGGCACACAAGTGTGCCCGCGGCACATGGGTTCAAAAACTCTGCATTACAGCACAATAAAAGGTGTATGTAAGCTTGATGATGAGGAGTGCCACGTCCCCTCAGCCACTATGGCGGTGCCTTCTCCCTGGCAGCCGCCACTTGCTCCTCCCTTGAAGCGGGTGCCACCAGCCCCCCTCCTTCCTACAGCCGCAACGGGCAAGGTTGTCGGGGTCGCTCTTCGGATGGGGGCTTCTGTTCGTGGGATATCCCCTAGGCAGTTCTGCTCTGCCTTCCCTTCTAGGAATAAATATGTTCAGTTTTGTCTTCCATTCTGCATGCTCTTGTGGTGTTTTGCCTAAACGTTTGCCTCCAGCAATTGTCATGTGATTGACTTGTTCATTGCAGAAAGACCACTTCTTTGCCTTAAAAAATTCTTAGGTTGCTTTCACAGTATACTTTGGTTCATAATCCATTTGCACTGTAAAGTAAGTACCATCCAATAGTTTTTGCAGGATTTAGCAGTATAGCCCTAAAAACCTCAGAATTCATCCAGCTGATTTGTCAGTAGTCACTTTATCACTAAAAACAGCCATAAACGCCCATGACAAACACCACCACCACCGTGCGTCACATGTTACGAATCATGAGCACCTTTTTCCAAACAAATTTTTTTTCTTTCTGGTACAAGTTGATCTTTGTCACATCTGTTCATTGGATGTTGTTCCAGAAATGTACAAGGTCTTTATGTTTTCTTGTAAACTCTAATCTGGACTTCCTGTTTTTGAGGCTTACCAATGGTTTACATGGTGTGTAATCCCTTTGTATTTGTGAAAATATTCTGGTGCAAGAATTCTCTCAATTGTTGACTTTGACATAAATATGCTTACTGTTTTTGCTGGAAGGTGTTTTTGATCTGGACAACTGTTCTAAAGGGTTTTTTCCTCAGAAGGCAAAGAAATGTTCTGTCATTCACCACAGTTGTTTTCCATGATCTTCCAGACATTTAGCCACACATACTGTTTTTGTTATCCTATCTTTTTTTTTATTGTTTGAACCTGGCCATGGAACATTTGAGTAGCCAATTGTCCAAATACTTTTGGAACCTTCAAAAGGGGAAACGTGGGGCACGCGTTTTTTACACCATTCACCCGATTTGGATGTAAATACCCTCAAATTACAGCTGAAAGTTGGCATTTTTGCTGATTTATCCCATATTCTGTGGCAGACAGTTGAAATAATGAAATGAAAATTGATGGACCTAACTATTTTTTGACTCTTAAAGAAAGAATTGAGGCTGTAATTGCTGCCAAAGGTGCTTCAACAAAGCAGAGGCTGTGAATACTTATGTACATGTGCTTTTTTATTTTATTTTTAATAAATTTGCTAAGATTTCAAACACACTTCTTTCACATTGTGATTATGAGATATTGTTTGTAGAGTTTTAAGGAAAATAATTAATGTAATCCATTTTGGAATAAGGGTGTCTAACAAAACAAAATCTGGAAAAAGTGAAGCGCTGTGAATTGCCTTTGCAATCTTGTCAGTAACTGAGAACTCACTTTGTTTTCAATTCACTTTTGCAAGTCTTTTAGTCTGATCTGTTATCTTTGTTCTATGTTGCAGGAGGAGGATAAAAGACAACTGAGAGAAACATCAGTGCATCCCCCTAACTCTGAGCGATATGTTCACACCTTCAGAGACCTCACTAATTTCTCTGGAGCCATAAATGTCACATACCGTTACCTGGCCGGTAATCCACTGCCACGAAAGAGTGAGTGTACTACTACTGCCTGGCAGAACCAACTGTGTCATCTACGTGAAATTAGATAGAAAAACACATAATGAAGACAATAAATGTCATACATTTGGGTAAAAATATTTTGAAAACATTTAGATTTCAGAATACAAATACATTTCATGAAAACAATAGCAGTCATATATACTGGTCAAGAATATCGTAAATGGTGGTCACAAGTTCCAACATAACACGGCTTCTCCGACTTTGTCTAGAGATCTAGCATGAGGCAGCCCAAATAGGCACAGCTTTGTCCTGGATCAGGGATAGACGAAACATACCTTGCTACTTTACTCTCCAGCATCTTATTGTGTGCAGATTGAATACCTGTGACTTGGAAGTATAGTTGGTGAGTGTAATCCTCAAATGCATGTGCTGACTAAAGGCTTCCGAGAATCAGGAAGAATCACGCGGCTCTGTGACATGTGGTTGGAGGAACCATGTGAGCGTCCTTCACCATCCTGCACCTGTCCAAGGAGTTGCAAAGCTGACAACAAGTCAGGGTCAGGGGGAATTCGACATGACCAATTGTGAGGGGAGACGAACATGGGGTAAAAATAAAATATAAAACATTCATGTTTGAGTATCAGAATATAAAAACATTTTTTAAAGATAGTTTATATTCTATAGGCCAATTTTCAGAGAAAGAAAATTTAATGCAAGACACAGTAAAGTACCCTGCTGCTGATACATTATAATCACTTGGATTTGGAGGTTCAGTATAATAATATTGATTTATGATATTTATTCACAGAATATCTAACTATTGGCTTGTCATCAGTCAAAAGAAAAAGAGGGAATTACCTGATGGAAACGATCAAGTCTATTTTTGACCAGTCCAGTTATGAGGAGCTGAATGAGATTGTGGTGGTTGTCCACCTGGCAGAATTTGACCTGTCCTGGTGTGAAAACCTGGTGCAGGATATCTCCAGGAAGTTTTCCCACCACATAATAGCTGGGCGTCTGCTAGTGATCCACGCCCCTGAGGAGTACTACCCATCACTGGATGGGCTGAAAAGGAACTACAATGACCCAGACGACAGGGTTCGCTTCCGCTCCAAACAGAACGTGGACTACGCCTTCCTGCTCAACTTCTGCACTAACCTCTCTGATTTCTACATGATGCTGGAGGACGATGTGCGCTGCTCACGGAACTTCCTGACATCGCTGAAGAAGGTGGTGACCTCCAGGGAAGGCTCCTACTGGGTGATGCTGGAGTTCTCCAAACTGGGCTACATAGGGAAGCTCTACCACTCAAGAGATCTCCCGCGCCTGGCCCACTTCCTGCTCATGTTCTACCAGGAGATGCCCTGCGACTGGCTCCTCATTCATTTCCGAAGCCTGCTGGCCCAGAAAGATGTGATCCGCTTCAAACCCTCCCTGTTCCAGCACATGGGATACTACTCATCATATAAGGGTGCAGAGAACAAGTTAAAGGATGATGACTTTGAAGAGGACTCTATTGACATTCCTGACAACCCACCAGCCAGCTTGTACACAAACATCAATGTATTCGAAAACTATGACGCCACCAAGGCTTATAGCAGTGTGGACGAATACTTTTGGGGTAAACCCCCTTCTACAGGAGACTTCTTTGTTATAGTTTTTAGCAAATCAACTAAAATAAGCAAAATAAAAATTGTGACAGGAACAGACGATCGTCAGAACGATATCCTGCACCATGGAGCGCTAGAAGTTGGAGAAAAGCTTGTTGGTACAAAGAGAGGAAGGCAGTGTTCCTCCTACATCACGTTAGGGGAGTTTAAAAATGGCAACATTGAGGTCCAAGACATTGACCACAAGATTGCTTTTGACATTGAATGTGTACGTATTGTGGTGACAGTCAGTCAGAAAGAATGGCTGATTGTTAGGAGTATCAGCTTGTGGACTTCACAACCACCCAGTCAATGAGAACTATTTAAAAACTGTCATCACAACATGTAGGCAACAGTTGGTTTATTGATTAATTTCATAATGTATTTATTTATGTGAGAATGTATTTATACATTTATTTATTTCAATTTGTATTATTTGTATTTCTTTATATTTTTGATCAAAAAGCTAACTAATTTTTGTATTGAAAAGTATATTTACACCAATTTAAAGTTATGGAAATCGTCACAATGTTTTTAAGCTTTGTTTGTTGACGAACCTCTTTCATGGATTTTACACACTTTTATGGATGTTGGTTTACGGGAAAGATGCTTTGGTTATTTCTCTCATTTTGTCATTTCTATTTCTGTCCAATTCTTTGCGTTTATCGGCGAAAGCAGCATCTGGGTTCTCTGATCTTCCACAGTGTCTTAACCATAGAAATAGAATGGATAGAAAGGCCAATAAACTGCTTGGCGGGGTCATTCGATTAGTACACAACAAAATGGTGATTGTTGTTAGTTGTCATTGACGATACGCGAGTAGGTTTGATGCGGAAATAGGCCGCAAGATCTTTGCAATGGAATGGTACACACCAAAATGGCTGCCGCTATGACCATTCTGCTACATTGAATTGAATTGGAATGGCCTTTCTATTCATTCCATTTCTATGGTCTTAACAAAGGACACCCCTGGAGTGGAAACATAGCGTAACTCCAAATGGCCTTGCTGTCATTAAAAACCCACATCCACCCCATTGTGTAGTTACCTTCATCCTGTCCACATCACCCTATAAGCATAATAATTTGTAGGGCTCGATTTCTGTTAGTGCTCGTTTAATCTACCTATCAAACCACTTCTTGTTTTGGAGTGTTGTGTGCCATGCTGTTTCCACAGCACTCTGTGTTCCATCAGACCCACTGACGGGGGAACAATGTTTGTTTTCACCCATCTTCTTTCAACAGCTCAGATTGGATTGCACAGTGAAGAATGGAGTGGATCTGACCTTTCCCTATTTTTCACCACAACACCATTTTACCCCAGCAAATTGGTCTGTGTTTGGCTGTTTCTCTGCTCTCTATACCAGCAAACAACAGCCTGCTTGGAGCTAGGGGCGTTCGTTTTCCCCAGTGTTGTGTTCTCAGGCGCTCATGTATCTTCTCAAAATGTTCTGCAATATAAGAACAAAGAAATGTTATTCTGTGTTGAACCCATGGGCCATGGTACACTACGTCCTGTGGTTTGGTATAGTACAGACTGGTTGATTCCCATTATTTCATATTACCTGTGGTAAGAATTAAACGCCGCAAGCAGTAAGAGTTACAATAATAAATAGACAGACAATTCTCAAATTGGAAAAAAACCACTGTCGTATGTTACTATGTTTTGTATAAGCCTTTCACACAATGCTGTTGTATTAGCTGTAGCTCTGTGAAAAATATCTTTCCAAAGTCAACACAATTCTCCACAATGTAATAATCTAAGAGGCTAATGTTTGCATACGATATACCAATACTTTGATGAATGAATAAAGGTGGAGAACTGTTTTTTTTCTTTATGTTATGTTTTGACTTATTACACTATACATTCTGCTCCATGATGTTTTGACTTATTACAGTATACTTTCTGCTCCATGATGTTTAACCCTTTGGGTCTTTTTCAGTCACAGATCGAGGGGTTTCCTTAATCTATTACTCTATTCATCACCAGCTTCTTTGTGCCACTTCATCTTGAATAGCAACCTTTTCATTTTGACGTTTTATTACATGACTATTAATGTCCCAACCTCTTACCTATTGTGTTCATACGAAGACCCCCTGAGAGTTTTAGTAAAGGCAAAGTCCATTTATAATGCAACTGCGATTCATTGAAATCCACCATAGTAATGTTTACATCTTTGTACTACAATATTCATCTTATGCCCACACACATTCAAATCTGAATAGTGGCAGCATACTGTACCTCTGAGAGGGGTCACTTGGATTGTAGTGTACAGTAGTAGGAAGAACTCTGGGTTAATTTGACCATTGTACAAAGACAAATGTACATTTAGCAGACACTCTTATCTAGAGTGACTTACAGTAAATACAGGAATATTCCCCCTGGAGAAACTTAGGGTGACCAATGCATCGACCAATGACACAATGACACATGGCACAGTCGGGAATTGAACTGGCAACCTTTTGACTACAATTCTGGCTCCATAACCACTGAGCTATATGATGCCCTACGGATTTAAATATACTCTTCAATGTGGGTTTGTTTGTATTGAGCCTTTCACTCCTTTGAATTGAAATATATGAAGGAAAGAAAAAGTCACAATGCCAGTGAATGTACTCTCTGTAACAATACAGCTTAAGCCAAGGGCACAACATTCCAATGCAACTAGATTCCTGCTATTCCTGGATTCATATCCCTGGGACAGAGATGGTAATTACAAGATCCCTCATTTAAAATCTCAGGAGATTGAACATGTATTTCTTAGAGGGACAGTTTTTGTCCTCAGCAAAGAAAGACTAGGTTCAAAACAAGCTGTACCCTGGTGATTTATTGACATATTCACAGAAATTTGAATAAATTCACTCATCTGTGTCAGCAAACTAATGCATACAGTTGTGCCTTTGGCATCTTTTCTCCAAACAGCAATATCTAACACTTTCACGTGAATTCCAAGTATAAAGTATATGATAACAAATGAAAACCATTAGACAAATCAAAAGTTTTATAGTATATAAACATTTTCCCCAGCAGATCAGTAGCAATGCTACCCATCACATTTCCCATAATTCATGAATAACAAGAAAAGGAGTAAATAAATTCTAGGTTGTTGGAAATTGTCTGCTGTCTTCCAATTCCAAGTGTACAAAGGTGCATGCATCTGAACACCAAGGTTTAAGTGGGTAAATTCATTGTTTTTTATTCCAGGATCTATAAAAATGTTGTCCAGCGTAAAGTAGTTGAACTTGGCTTAAAATGTACTTGGTTTGTGAATAGATGCTTAACAATACTAGTTACCTAAAAACAGGTTAAATCTCACTTGTACTATCTTGTTTGATGGAGAGAATGTGTTGAGTTTTTGTGTTGTATTTTTTCTTGCATTCTTTGTCTTAGTGTAAAATATAATAGTAAAAGAACATATATTTTTAAATGTATCATTTCAAATGTTGTATTTTGTATTGTATTTCAAATCAATTTAGATTAAACAAAATGAATGCCAGTATTCTTTGGGGAACTGCATTGATTTTGGAGTCAACCCCTATTTTTCCTGTTAGAGGAATAGGGAAAAACTTCCTGTGGGAAATTGCACTGCACAAAATCATGAATCATTACATTCCATAGGGCATGATAATGGTATTCTGTGGTAATGAGAAGATATAGAGAGCTACAGTATTTAGAACAAGTGGACATTGATTTAAAACTGTAATGTTGTTATAATGTATTTGCCTGAACATGTTTTGGTATACAAATGTTTACAAATATATATGTAGATCATATAATTTGGCTACCCTCATGACAGTGTAAATAAACAAGGATAACTGGTGTGACATCTGCTGTTCTTAAGTTGTCAGCAAGAGCAGGGAGGCAAGTTGTTTTCCATACGTTATTCACTTCAATATTCATGTGTTTTTTGACTTTTTACTGGCTTGAAGTTGATTATAATAACATATTAATACACTTTTATGGCAATTTCAAAGTCAAAAACATGCTGAAACAAATAGTTCACAAGGAGGCTAGTCCATGGCATCACCAGTCAGGAACAAGGTGAATGTGGATCTGAGATGTAACCAAGGTTTTCAGGTTCAAGGCTGGTTCAGAGGCACCCTATCCTTTTGCCATGCCTGAAATGATTTCAGGCTCCATGGGAACAAACCCCTCACTGACGTGCAGAAATCACCCGAATGATGCAAAAGGAGCTAAGACACCGCACATCCATCCAACAGTGGTCCGCCTTGGTGCTAACCATCTTGGACGTTGTTCTAAACTTCAGTATCTTCAACGATCCTGTCATCTCTAGAAACCATCTCATTACACTGCATTATAACAGTGACTCATCATTAGGGTCTTTGTTTGGTGCACGCAGACGCAGTGCTTCATCGGTGTGTGTTTTTTGGTTTGGTGCATGGTAAAAATGATATGCATTGTTAACGTTTGTCGACTACGATAGACGCTTCAAGGCAGATGTCAGGCATTTTGCAAAGAATGTTGGCATTGGAATACAGTGTGTACTGCAAAGGAAACCAGGAAGCAAAGTAACAACTGAATAATATGAACAAGCTGGTATTTCATGGGCTAGTGATAAATGGCTCATGTTTATTTGTTATTTAGACCTGGTCAGATAAAGACAACATTTTAAATTCTTTACACTACAAACATCATAAAACTTTACATATCCATCATAAAACAATATACATATTTTATATACATATATATTCACTACTGGTCAATATGACATGCCTGAAAGATTAAATTCTTCTTCAATTTACATACATTGTGTTTTTACATAAATTTCAAATGAGTATTGTTTCACTGACCCATAATATTTACAATTCAAGTCAGTGTTCAATTTAATCCTGAAACAATTTCATTTAATCATTTAAGTATGTCCTAAAAATGTAATCACAGTCTTTGTAGCTGCGATATACTCTATGCACTTTCTTTAAACAAATAGCCAATGGAGGTACAAGTGTTACTTTGTTCCAAGGTCTCCTTTAGATAGATAGATAGATAGATAGATAGATAGATAGATAGATAGATAGATAGATAGATAGATAGATAGATAGATAGATAGATAGATAGATAGATAGATAGATAGATAGATAGATAGATTCTGCTGGCTGCTAATAAGTTTTACAGTTCTTTACTTTCCCTGCAAAGTAACTGTTCACCGTTCACTCCGCCCTGCCATCTCTTCAAAGTGAACTGGAACAGGAGGTGAGTTTACACAGCAGCCAGTATACTGCATCTCAGCGACCATACCTAATGCATACTTTAGAGACCTGCCAGAATGGCACGTCAAAACCAATACCCTATAATAATAAGGGCACCAGATGCAGCTGCAGCCGACACCGGTTAAATCGATTCCTGGTTGCCATGGTACCACCGGCAATGCGTAAATAGAAGCGCAACATGAAACCATCAGGTGATTGGGATTGCATGGATTTCCTCGTTTGCCTTTCGATCAGTTACGCTACAGGCTCATGCAGCTTTACCAAACTGACCTCTGATCATCTCAGTGGAGGCTAATTCCATTCACCTACACCACTGAAGGAGCGCTGTGTATGAATCCAATCTAAACACCGTTTGATTCACTTCCAAGATGCAGCGCATTTGGAGAAGTCATGTTTTGATACAGGTTGAATTATGTTTAAGTACTGTAGCCAGTGCTCTATAGCCTAGCCAAACACATTACACATGATTACTGTCTGTTCTCATGCCACACAGAAAAGAGTTGCTGACAATACTAAATGCATTTGGGAGGAAGGGTTAAACTAAGGTTAAGTTCTCTGCTTTCAATTGAGTGTATTTGGCTACATATTGGTTTCACAGCTTAAATATGACAATACTAGTTATAGTTAAAATATTACAATACTACTATAGTTATGCAAAATAAAAACAGAATCCATAATTTAACATTATAGATAAAGATCAAAATTCTGGGGTAAAAAAAACTTCACTGTCACAATAATTACGGATGATGCTGTAGATGAACAGAACTGAACAGATTAATGAAGAGACAGAAATGAAAACACACATTTAACACACAGTTACATGGGGAAATGAAGTCTTTAAGTGCACGTGCCTCAGCTAGAGCAGAGGCTGACCGGCTGAAGCGAGGAAGGGAAACAGTGCAGACAGGATGACGAATAGCTTGTAATAACCTGGAGAGGAGCCTGTGATTGTGTCTCTGCTGATAGATCCAGAGGCTGGCGTTCAGGGCACTCACATGACAACATGCTGATGATGGGAGCCTGATGATGGGGAGCCTCATGCCTAACTGCTTCTGCATCCACCAAGGAGACTAGGACCAGACTAGTCTAGGAATCTGTCAATTCACTCACCAGGAATGTAGACAGGGAATTGTGGGAAGGCCGAAGACAGTCACAACAAGTATTTCTTTGCCAACCAATGAGGTTATTTAACAAGAAAAAAAGATCTAGCGGTATATCCAAAAGAAAAGGTTATTGTGGAATTAACACAAAAGCCTGGCTTTAGCTTCTATTTTTCCCTCTCACTTTTTCTGTTCTTCTCATGGCATTTCCCGGGTCTTTAAGAAGAGTGCAGATAAAAGAGCATGGCTTGGGGCATAGTTAGAGCCTTCTGGTGCCTTCGTATGTATACTCCCTTTGGCAAGAGAAGGCTTAATTGATCCCAATTGTTTCACCTCACAAAGGTGCAAAGCTCCCTTCTGTCTCTCATTGTTGCCAGCACACCAACCTGCCGCAGGGAGAAGGCTCTGTAATGCCTCCCAAATGGTGCCTTGTTGCCCGTGGTTAATAAAGTAGTCAAAAGTAGTGAACTAAGAGAGTAATAGGGTGTGATTTGGGACATGTTGCTAGTGCTTACAGTACCTCCTGGTTATGAGTTCCTGCATATTGCACCATTGTCTTCATCCAGTATAGATCCACACCTGAGAAAAGAACAGATGAATTAAAACACTTCAGCATACTCCTTCTCAAGGAAGAGTTGCTTGCCTTTTTTCCGATTCAAAGCATTTATTTCATCCCAAATGGTACAGGTTTGTGTCTTGAGGCCTTTTCGTGGAATTTCTTTGAAAGAATATGAGCAAGAGGGAGCAGCTGTCACTACAAAATGGAAGGAAAGAACCACACTGTGATTGAAATTGTCTGTAGGGACAGTCGGTATAGCAATGCTTTTCAACAACATGCTGACAGTCAATTACATATAACACAAGGCTTGAAATAAAACTAACTACTAAACAAAACACCTGTTTAACAGATTCTTGTGGATCATACATGAAAAAAGTGGAACATGGCAGCAGGCTAGGAAAGGCTATTTTAAACTAAATATATCTTTTGAAGAAATATATCTGATTGTATTTACCATGGAGAGGAATTTTGAAATTACTCTCACCCAGCGTGTATAGATTTCCTTTCTTAATGCAAGACCTATATCCCTGTCGGTACTAGATGAGTGTCTACTGATTAGCTAAATAGCTAATTCCCTGGCAGATCAACGAACCCTGGACTGATCTCTACCAGTACCTGTAATGGCTCTGTCCCTCCCCTACACTCTATTACACATATTACACACACAACCAAACCCAATGCTCTGATCTACCCTTTACTCCCTGATTTTGACTCCAGTGCTGCAACTCTGAATTCAATGGGCATTAATTAAAGATTAATGTCGGGGTTCCCAGAGTGCTGCCCGCAGATATCGTCTCTTCTCCCCGGATGTTTATCTAAAACGGCAAAGCCGAGCGCCTGTTCGCCACCACGTGGGATCTGAACAAAGACCAAACTATCAGGCAGGGACACTCCCCGCTGAAGGACAAGCAATAACGGCACACAGCACCATGCTCTGTGGAGAGATGGAGCAACGGAGGAAGAGGAACGGTAGGGGTAGAGTTGTTTTAATTATCGTCTGCAAAGAGACGCAATGGGCCAGTTGAATCCCTGCTGTACCCTGGCTGCCACACATAATTACACACACACATGCTTCGTTCGCACACACATACCCCGCCTTCTCCCCTGATGCTTCCCACCCCTCTCGACAATTACCCGCGCCGTCTTTATGAGGCACTTTCATAATGCCAGCGTGCTACATGCCAAAGAGTGGGTGATGACTGTGGAAATCAGCCTTCTCCAGAGGGAGTGTGTCTGCGTGCATGCGTACGTGCGTGTGTGTGTGAACACTGTGTAACCCACGTTTCAGTGGCATTGCCTTGTTGTGCAGATGCGCTGTCAGCATTAAAGCTGCTCCAGGAACACTCCAGTCCAACAATGACACTGGAAAACGATGTCGTGGTGCTTGTAACAACACGCCTCTTCAAATTAACTCTTTAAAACTCATGCTCCCTCCAGGCCTGTGTTCCACCAGCCAGATATCAGTCTCAAATAAATCCAACGCAAATGGCATTACACTGAAAGATGCAGGTCTTCTGGACTGACTTAGGGTAGTGGCGCTACTAGAAATTGTTCATAGGGGTGGCCAGATGGGGCCACTGAGAATCTTGGGGTGGCACACCAAAACCCACAACTGATTATCAGGGTTTCGATTTTGCTGGTGTAACATATAGGGTAGTTCAAAACTATGTCAGTATGAGAGTTAAGGAATCGCATACTGAAATACTTTGGTTTCTTATTTTACAGTTAATGTTAGTTATTATCTGATGTGCATAAACTAATACCGGTACAGTTATCAGTTATTTTACATTTATACTTTTTGTAAATGTGATTTTATTTAACATCTTATGAAAGTACATATTTAGAGCAAATGGTATCTCATGCACTGATATAGAAGCAATATTTGGAAACCTGTGATGCTTCAAATGTTGACACACTTTGAATTGTGTCACACATGAGGTGAGGTTGTGTAGAGAGGGAGACCAAAGCGGGATTGCTTGTGGCTCTGCATTGAACAGCTGCTTGTGGCAAAATCAACAAAAGGACACGTGGCACACAAACACTTCTTTATAGGAAACCATTACTTTATCTTCTTGTTATACAGTTTGCTAACTCTGGACACATTTCTAATTCTAAAAGTTGTTAGAGTTCTTCTGTAAAAACAACAAAGTTTCAAGTTTAATAGTCAACAACGTTTCAAGTTTAATAGAGCTGACAAGTTTGACAGACAGGACAAGCAACTAATCATGGGGATTTCTGGATGGGCACTTTTTTCTATTGTTACAGCCGATTATTATATAAATTCTTTCACGTATCTAAAGAATAACAACAGTTGACATGTGGATGAATCCATCACTGGAATTAAGTCAATATCCACACAAAATAAATAGTAATGTTTTACGTTTCCTCTCAAGTGAGCAGCTCCATTGAACACCTAGATGTAGGTGGCTTGTCACATATATTTTTAATGTTGTAATACAGGGCTCAGCTGTAACAGAGACATGGGTCTCTGTTGATTTTCTCTGAAATAATTACTCCTCTTGGAGGCGCCCTGTCTTTGTCAGGGTGGTTAGGGTGGGGTTAGTCTTAAGTACATTAATGAAAGTTTAGTTAGGGTTTTTGATAAATGGGATTTATACAGACATGGTACTAGGGTTAGGGTTAGAAAAAAAGACAAAAATATGTAAGATATGCTTACGATTAAAATGTAATTATGCATTCTTATCTCTGCTGGGCAGAGCTTGTTCTTCTCGGCAAACGGCCGGGAGGCATTCATTTACTGATGACATTAGAAGTAGAGGAACGTCCACTGTCCAAGGAATGTGGAAGTGTGTCATGGTCAGGACGATAGTCTTTATGACAATAAACAGCTTTGACATGGCCCGTCCCCGCGTCCCCTTTGTGGTGAGTTTAGAAATTGCGCCCATATGAGGGCCTAATTACCGGCTTGGTAGGCCGCGCAACAAGGTCGCCCTTGTTATCCCATCATCCAATTCACACAATCAGATTTCTCACAAAAGAAACTAATCTCATTCTTTCACAAGCCATTATCTTGATCTGACTGCCGGGTGCCTGTTCTACACACAGAGAGGATCTGCCGAGCCTGGTCCAGAACAGGGAAGGACTTTCATTTATGGGGATGACAAAGGGAGAGCGACAGTGGGAGAGAGACTCACTAATTGAAGAAGCTCCAGCATGCTGCCAGCACCCCCGGACCACACGGCAGGGTTTTAACTGTCAGACTCCATCCCAACTCTATATTGCAGTGGAAAAGAAGAAGCATACTTCAGGGCTGGACTTGGGCCAAAACAAGCAGAACTAAACATTAGTGCTTCATGTCGCAGATGTTAATGAAGACTTTAATAGTGCTGAGGTAATTCACGAAGCCTCTCATCTGTTGTATGGGGTAGAGTGGGAAGAATTCTATGGATCAGTTCTCCCATGGTCAGTAAAGCTTTGCTGGTCATCTCCCTGCTAAGAACCACTGAGGTTATTACAACTAGTTCCTACTTATCTCTCTGAGTTGGTCCAGCAGTGCATACCTGCTGTATGGTCACAAGACCCAGGCCAAAGTTTTTAACATTTTAGTCATTTAGCAGACAATCTAATCCAGAGTGACTTACAGTGAGGGACATTCTTCTGGAGCAACTTAGGTTAAAGTGCCTTGCCCACGGACACAGCGACATTTGGCTCAGCTGGGAATCGAACAGGCTACGTTCCGACTACAATTCTGATGCGCTAATCCCAGAGCCATCGGATGCCCCTCTTCGAATGACGACATCTAAAGTGTACCGTACTCACCCTGCACTTTACGTTCCGTTGTTCTGTGTCTTCTTTTCATTCAAGGTTCTCCGTGTTCCACACGTTGTAGATTACACATAGTCTAAACATGAGCAGCACAATGCGAATATACCTTGTCCGTTGTGTAATGTATGGAGTGTTGTTAGAAAAATGTTTTGAGGTGTGAATTGTGTAAATATTGAGGTGATTGGAAACAGTGTGGCCTCCAACTAATGCTAGGACTTCACCTAACTTCCCAAATAATCCTTTTAGGCTTTCCAGTAAAAGAGGGCGGGGCTGCTTTATCAACTCAGGTAAATATGTGAATTACAAATTATGAAACGTGAAACTCATCTTAGAAATAATTCAAATAAATCAAAGTAAAAATGGCATTTTGGCTCCTCAAATGTGTAAATTCACGTAAAGATACCAACGATATTGGCCGTTGAATTTCTCAGTTTGTAACCCCACCCAACAGCCTGCTGTGTTTCGGATGAGTTCTAGGTCATTTTTTCCTCCAACATAGAGCAGTTCGGTTTGCTCTCCAGCATACACAGAATAGATGGGAATGCGATCATTACCGTGATATGTGCAGTCAGAGATTAATAGTAAGTAGAGGAGATAAGAAACCAGGAGGGAAAGGTATGGAGAACCTCATACTGTGTTGCCAACTAGTTTCATTGGATAGTAGCTAAAGCCTGTTTGCACATGCCCAGTTCATTCAGGTCTATTTCGGCTGCTGTGAGGTTGACTAATTGTGATGCTCCGACTTCTGCTCACGCAGTCCCCAATTAAAATCCACCAACCGCGGCTGTACTGGCAACTTTCTTCTATGGAAGGTAGCTAAGGTTTGTCCAAAAAGTTGCTAGATTTGCTGCTAGGCGCTTTTTCGATTAAAAGTCAGTAAAGAGGTCTGAAAGTTGCTAAATCTCGCAAGGAAGTCAGTAGCTGTTTCTCAAAGTCAAGGATCCTTCCTTGGTAGGAATGGTCCTTCCAAGTCACGTCCTTCAGAGGCTAGGCGAGGCTCCTCTTTAGCATTCGAAGAACATGTAAATGGAACAGAAATGGAATAGGCTAGCAAGTGCACGTCATTACGTCATTATGTCAGTGAAAAGGTCCACCTTTGGCGCTGCAATTCAACAGTAAACAGTAGCAATTTGTACTGGCATTTAAACATTAAACTTTTCTTATATTTACTACCGTTTAAACAAATGTACAGTACGTTAAACACTAAAGATACTTCAATTTGAAAGCATAGTGCCTCGTAATCGCTACGACTCCACTAACGTCCACCATTATTTTTTTTAACCAAGCCGGCAAAGCCGCGCGCAAAGGATTGTGTGTGATTTGGGAGCGCGAAGGATATAGATATGCATTCTTTACTGTCTATGGGAAATTCTCAGAAAGAAGGACTCAGTCCTTGGTTGAAATTCTGAGGATCCTTGACATTGGAACAGTCCTTCGACGGACTTCGATGACGTAGAATCCTTGAAATTCTGGCTTCGGAGGATCCTTCCTTGACTTTGAGAAACAGCTACTAAGTTGTCAACACTGATCCCATAACCTCCAATTTGGTCCCGCCCAGTAGGATCATGATCAATGAGGTTGAATGGTTGCGTCGTAATGTATATAGTAATTTGGGGGCCAATGGAATTGTTTAAAGCATAAGTAGCCCATAAAATACGTAATTAAGTAAAGTGCTAATTAAAATGAACAATAGACACAAAGTGTTTTATTCTCAAAACATTTCCAGCCAAGAGTTCACATATTGTAAGGACTATCGTAGGGAATGTATTGTGTGTTAAGTTAGATTACGTATGGTTGGAGTAATGCACTGTACATAATTACTAAAGTATGTAAGCCTATGTAGACTTATTCAGTTCTTCAGATAACACCCGGTGTTCTACTACAGAATATAGAAGCAATTTGTGGAATCCTGCATTCTGCCTCCTGCTTACACCAGCACTCAGCAAGCCTTGTTACACAAATTAGCTAGCTAACATAGCTAACTTTTCTAGGTCGAAAAATTTTGCTAAATGTCATAACATTACTATGGTTACTTAGCTCCACACGACAAGTGGCCGCTGCCAAAAACTTAAAGAAATACACACATACAAGTATAACAATTTTAATAATTAGAAATTCACAAATATACCATGAGAAATCTACAATATTTTCCTCAGGAGATTACATCTTCATTAATCTGAAATGTGGCTGCTATGCTGTTGTTAATGTGTCATAAATTGCTCCAAACTGCTGTAAAATCTGACTCCCCGAGAAGCTTAATTGTAGTGATGTGCATTCGAGGTTTCATTACTGTTCTTCAAACAGCAATATATTGTGCTGGCAGCAGTAAGGTTTTTTAGTTCCAAATAAAAGTAATTTTTGAATTGCATTGAAATGTGTCAACTGTCAGTGACAGCTTTTATTTTGCAAAGTAAATTCTGATCCTGCTGCATGAAGAACAGCCTCGAATGCCCATCACTACTAAATTGCAAATTCTACTATGGCCATGCCAAGACCCGCCCTATGCCTACCTCTGATTGGCTGAGCTCACTTTGTGGGTGTTTGTTTGCCTAATGGATTATATTACAAAATCCACAGTTAAAGTTAGGGTTAACATACAATATGTAGTTTTTGGCCACTAGTGGTCTCTTAATCAAAACAAAAGCAAAACATGTACTTTGATGACGTCGAGAAGTAGCGTTGGATCATGGGTTTTGACAACCTGCCAATCTAGCGTCTCCGGCAGAAAAAATGTATTGTTTTGGAAAACTACATATTGTACCTTTAAGGTTAGGCATTAGGTGACTAACGGTTAAAGTTAGGCATGCCGTTACTGAGGTTAAGTTTGGGATTAAGGTTAGGGTTAACGTTACAAAAAAAGTGTGTTGAAGCGCGTAGCCAATCAGAGGTAGGCATAGGGCGGGTCTTGGCATGGCAATAGTAGGATTTGTAATATCGCCGCCGGAAAACTACGGTATGTGTTAAGAAAACTTTATTTTTCTCTGTAAATATTTTGTGTCATGATGTCAACTAGAAGAGATTTAACAGAGAACAAGTTATTTACATGATATCTAGAAAAATGTGTGTAATATTAATATTTACATAATTCTTGTGCCCTATTAACTCCCATTCACTACTTTGTGGAACTCTTCCTAGAGCGCACCGTGCGCCCGATTGACAATGTACAGGCTACGTGAACAATGGGCGTTAATAGGATTTCAAATCAGTTTCACAGCTCCACTGACCATTTCTGTTGCGCTATGTCATGATATGTTCCTCTAATGGAAAACAGGCTTTACTTATGGCTTTAATGCACCTACAGATGCAAAACAGGTGGGGGCAGGTTTTTCTCCTATAGAGCTCCATTATTGTTGAATGGGCTGCCTATACATGTGGGAGGTGCAGACAGTCTCAACCAAATCTGGACCAAATGGGCCATGTGCCCTTACCATCTCACGGTAAAGCCAGAAGAGGATTGGCCACAACTCAGGGTCTGACTCCTCTATAGGTTTCTTCCTAGGTCTCAACCCTACGAGGGAGTTGTTCCCAGTTACTGTGTATCATCTTTGTAGTTGCTTGTTCTCTGGGGTTTTAGGCTGGACACTTTGTGAAAATTAATTTGAATTTCATTGATTTTGTACCTTAAGAATTGAAGACAAGTATACCTTGATAATTTTAGTCAAGCAAATCTTGATACTTTTACATTATTTTTTTGTAGATGTAGGATCTTAATTTGAATGGTATTGCTAAAAAAACATGAAACATAAAATAGTATACTTAAAATATAATGTGAAATTACGTAACTATTTTGAAAATTTAAACAATATATATAAAAAATATGTTTTAGGTATAGTAAACATTAGAAACTAGCCTATTGGATCTAGAGGCTGAAAAAAATCTACATAAAATATAGACAATTTTAGAATGGAAAAATCATATTTTGACAAAATCCAACTAGCAACCAATGGATATTATATGAATGTGTATTTTCAGAAATTAATTGTTTTTAAAAATCTACGTTATCCGGTCCGCTAGATCAAATTAATGTAAAGTTATATAGTGCATCTTTAAGAAGGCTTTTTTCAGATGTTAGAATGGTGTCGTGACTCTGGTCACTAAAGATCGCATGGCAGGTATCATGAGAGTAGGGTTGTTAACATTGATGTCCTGGTTTCATTTCCAATCATACCATAATGACCATGTAATCATCCTTAGCTTCCAATTGGCTCATTTATCTTCTCTCCTCCTGCCGTAATAAAAATATTGTAAATTACTATAGGCACAAAATGTATTCAATCAGAAATGTATGTAAATTGCTCTGGATACGAGCATTAGCTAAATAGACTGAAGTGATTGTATTTTCAGCAGTGCAGGACAATACTGGCAACAACATTATGAATATATTAAGATATGGCATCTGTACCGTTAGACTCTAGTTTTAGTATCTCAGATTCATTCATTTTCTGAAATCCATTCTACTATTATGTGATTGTTGTAGCTTTTACTACAGGCACTCAATACTGGAAACTGCCTCAGGCGCAACAGCAAAGGACTACATTTACATGGTGTAATACTGCCATCTGTTGGCATGTATGCATCCATACATGCTGGGGATATTTTCATTAGTGGCCATAATGTATTCTTAACGTACTTTTCACGTGTTGTAATGTATGTACAGTGGAGACGTGCAGACAGGTAGACATTTGTTTCTCTGGATTCCAAGCTGTGTTCCTGTTAGATATTTGTGAAATAGATATTCACTGTCTGAAAAAGAAACACTGCATTCAGTCACATTGCAATGTTTTTGAACTGAGGTGATGGAGCAACAAGAGTGAGAAAATGTTTTCACACTCTTCTTGCTATCTTCAATTGAAAGTCAATTGAATATGTTTTGTATCAGTTCGCTGCATCTGAATAGTTTCAAACATAGTGCAGCAATAACATTATTAGGGAGCATTTTAAATACATCTCATTCTCCTGCCTTACATTTTTATCTTTTTTTATTTGAAAGCCCAATTATTCTATTTCTCACACCTCTGCTGCTGTTTACCCCTGAAACATCATAGCGATATTCATAACTATTTGTAGTGTGAAACATAGTATATAAAATTAGCAAACACTTTGTCTTCATCAATAATTTTTTGATAAAATAAATTGATCTTATGTGAATTCATTTTAAATTACATTGACCTCTGTTGTCCGGTTAGTGTAATTACATGTATGCAACACATGAGTCACTTGACAACTTACTGATGGGAATCAAAAACCCAGATTAACTGCCCAGCTTTTAAAGACCATACGAAGTGAAATGAAATACAAAACTTTTTCCTATTCCAGTATGCCAAAGCTATGAAAATGTAGGGTTGATGTAGATTTGATCTGGACACTGACGGCATTGTGGATGCACATAATTGTGTTCTGTCCAATGTGAATGTCATCAATAAAATGTTAAACAGTACGTTCGGGACCAGAGTAAATGGAATGGTGTGTAGCTGATAATTACATTATAATGGTAGTTGTGAGGGCATGGATGAAGTAAAAAGAAATTGCTGTTTTATAACATGAACAAGGCTCAAAATAGCACCTCACTTCCACGGTAGCATAATGAGGGTCCCTACATGCAAAACGAAGCACTGAGAACTTTGTAAGTGTACAGACAGTATATTAAAAAGATAGCTGAAAAGACAGTACCATTCATGTATACAGGCAGGTGCCATATTAAGAATATAGATTTGGACACTAAAAACCACAGACACTGTGCTATGTGAGCTGAACTGTGACTTGGAATCTCCCATGGCAAGAGGTTTTTCGGTCATTTATGCAGATCAATGAGCAAGACTTACACCTGCCGATGCAACCTAAAATCAAACACAATTTGCTCACAGCTCAGCTCATGTAGCACGGCGTTCGTGGTTCGACTGGTCGAGTCTGGTCAGGCACCTGCCTGTATACGTAAACGGTATCTTTTTAATATACTGTCTGTACACTTGCAAAGTTCTCAATGCTTTGGTTTGCATGTAGGGACCCTCATTATGCTACCGTGTTAATGTGGTGATATTTTGAGCCTTGTTAGTGGTATGAAATTCCAATTTGTTTTTACATCATCCATGCCCTCACAACTAGCATTATAATGTAATAATCAGTTTGCACTAAAACTGGGCACATTCGGTTAGCATGAAAACATATCCCAGAGAACGGTCAACTCGGTACCCATGTGTTATTAACCCCTTCATTTTGCGTCAGAATTGTCCTTTAAGATCCATTCACTCCGGTCCCGAACGTAATGCTTGCCCGGCGTCCCCAATTAAGATTCACCGACCACGGCTGCTGCCACACCAGGTAGAATAGAAATGAAATACACAGTAGAATACTAGCAGTACTCTAGGAGCCCCAGGCTTCAAGGTAAGTACCCATGGTTCTGCCTCAAAATTGCAGAAGTTATTTCCTGTCTGTAAACATCATAGCTGTGCAATTACACATGAGAAGAAGGGCTTGTTGCCTCATATCAGTGTGATGCACAAACAAATATGAGAGAAACTCAACACGCTATACCTGTTTAGAGTTCTTTCATTAAAATATTTTGAAGAATACATTGAACCCTACCTCACATTTGACACACTTTTGTTGAATTTAACTTGAAAATGTGTAATATACCAGCTATGTCACCCTGCTGTTTTCTAACATCATTTTTTCTAAAGGTACCACAATTTGGAAGTGTATAGACAATGTTTCTCAGCCACTGGCCCACTGGGCGTTGCTGACTGATTTCTGGGGGGGGTTAAAGCTGACTTGAAAGGAAACCAGTGAGGTGAGGCTGGCTCTCAAATTGATGTGCTATCTGAAAAAAAGACTTGTCACGTCTCAGTAGTTTTCAAGTATGAATTGTTTAATCACACTGGAAAGAAAATAAATGTATTGTGCAATGAGGAAATAAAATAAAGTCCCTCGAAAGATACACATTTGCTTACAGCTTTTGTTTGCTTTTATTTACATTGGTCCCCTTTTAATGGAGCACGAAAAGGCCTGTAATGTCAGTAGAGACCGAACTATAGCGAGGGACACAAGGTTGAAATATGATGTGAATGGGCATAACACAGAGAAAACATTGATAGTAACACTACATTATAACACACTGTCACATATCCACAGAATATTGAATGTCTTTCCTTGTCTTCCTGCGGTTGGGTCAGTATAACGTATTCCGCTTCAATATATACGGCCTCCGAGCCTTGCTGTTCTTCACTTGCCTTTTAAAAATATATGGGGATTTCCGTTTGAGAGGGCTGTCACTGTTTTGGTTGGCATCTAAGTTTTCTTGAGAGTTGTCGAGTAGCTGTGAATGAAGACAGAATGAGATACTTCAGTGGTACATAATGACATAAAAACACATCCCAATTGGCAGCCTACATTTCCTTCCTCATACACCAAACTCATTTTTGACAATGGCCTGCAAGGGAAAAAGGAAGCATTTGGGAGACGTTGATCTAACTGTGGTGTGACAATGTGACATTAGATGATATTTGCTTGTACCTGAGCAGATATGTGTTAGACAAGTGTTCGTTTTGTTTCCCCATGCGTGAGCAAGCAGGTTCTAATTTGTCTTGCCAGGCTAAGAAGCGACCAAGACCTGATGGTGTGTGAGGAGCTGACGGGGTAAACATCAAGGTGATGAAGATGCTTGGAATAAAAGAGACTGCGAGGCCGTTAATAATGAGGTGCATTTACCACTGTGAAGACATGGATGCTCGTTAAGGCTGAGTGTCAGTGATGTGACATGTTTGGCCCAACATTGTGTGTGATACTAAGCCCATCCCTTTGCTTGTCTTCTGTGTTGTGACTGTGTGTGTTCACAGCAAAACTCCAGTGTTAAATCAACACCCTAAGTGTTAAAATAACACTCTCAGGAGTCAGGGCCCATATCTTGCACCCGGCGCAATGCAGCCCAAAGTCTGAACGCAAGTGTTTTTGCTAGTTTTAAGACCGACGCAGTTGTCAATTTCCTAACAGGCGCCCGCATTGTTTAAATAGCAAATGCACCTGCGCCCATATTTGCACCCAAGGGAGTGCTGGTCTAACAGGGAAGTGTGTTCAGGATAATTCTGGGTGTATTGCTATCTTGAGGCATAGGAAAGTGATCGGGCCATTGACCAACAAAAACCTGGTCTAAAGTCAATAGTTATAGTTATGTTAACAGCAAATTAGTCAAATGCACCTATGGCATAGGCACAGCACGTGCACACTATGCTTGTTGCACACACACAGGGAAGCGCAGCAGCACACGAACATGCAGAAGATTACAAATAAAAATATTACGGTGCATATCCAGCGTCATAATAGCAATGCGCGAAAGGTACAAACGCGCCAGGCTCTTAAAGGGAATGGGAGATTAATCTCTGATTGGTTTATTGCATGTTACGCCCAAAACACGCCTATGAATTAATGAAGACACTCAGTACAACCCTTTTAGACCATGCACCCGGCACATGGAACCTTTTATCCGCTGTCAAAATAGCAAAAGTAGATTTGGACATGCCCAAAGCGCACTTGCGCCATGTGCTTCACGTCATGCGCTTAGATCGTTAAAATAGGGCCCTCAGTGTTTTTATAGTGTCCAAATGTTGCTAGTTTGACAGCGGATAAAAGGGTCCATGCGCCGGGCGAATGGTCTAAAAGGGTTGTACTAAGTATCTTCATTAATGCATAGGTGTGTTTTGGGCGTAACATGCAATAAACCAATCAGAGATTCATTCCCTTTAAGGCGGGATTAACACTGAACACGTCAGATTTTAGTGCACGTTACTTTGTAACGGCATGGTGTCACAATGCACAAGTTGGATTATTTGAACGTATGTGACACAGAGCGCACCGCAAGCCCGCAAGGCAAACGGATCTTTGCGGATTGCTCCATTGACAATGAATGACTTCCAGTGCAACGCAAAGCATTCAACGTGTTAAGTGAACATCCCCCCTATAGCTGGATTCACACGAGACACGGCAAAAAATCCCCGTACGACATCGTAATGCAGACACACTTGTACACTGCAATCAACATCGTAATCAATCTTCCGCATCTACGAGATGGTCGGCAACATTGCATACAACTGTCCACCTCCAGCAAGGCGACTGACAGGAGCTGTTTTCAGTTTAGTATTAATTGACAATACGAAAACTATCTACTGAGCTGTCAAAGCTTGTCTTGCAATCTCACACAACCACAGCTGAAAGCGACATATTAGCTCTTTCTCAGAGGTAAATCAACTTCCGGTTCTGGCACAGTACGGCAAAGCACCGCACAAATTGGATTATTTCAACTCTTGCGACACACCCGCCGCAGCACATCCACATTTTTCCGGTTCCGGTAGATTTGCCGCAGCAGTGCGCATTGCTTCTTATTGAAATGAATGGACTTCGGCCGCAATGCAACCAGTTTGCCGGATCTGGTGTGAATCCAGCTTTAGAGCCAGGCGCGTTTGTACCTTTCGCGCATTGCTATTATAACGGCGGATTTGCCCCGTAATATTTTTATTTGTAATCTTTTGCATGTTTGTGTGCTGCTGCGCTTCCCTGTGTGTAACAAGCATAGTGTGCACGCGCTGTGCCTATGCCATAGGTGCATTTGACTAATTTGCAATGGTGTGATCACTTTCCGATGCCTCAAGATAGCACTACGCCAAGAATTATCCTGAACACACCTCCCTGTTAGACCAGCACTCCCATGGGTGCAAATATGGGCGCAGGTGCATTTGCTATTTAAACAATGCGGGCACCTGATAGGAAATTGACAACTGCGTCGGTTTCACATTTTTTGTCTTAAGGTTTAGGTTAGGCTTGGGGATTAATTTAGTGTTAGGGTTATTAATACAATGTAGGCATTATAGTTAAGGTTTACAAATTGTAGCTCACTTGACAAGAGCTCACTTGGTGGAGTGATTGTAACATCGAGTTTGTGGTTTTCGACTCCCACAGTGTGACAAATGACAAAAAATGCATCCACTGTGCTTTAAGAGCTAAAAGACGTGAATGTAAAACAGAATGCTTCCATCCCTGTGTGTTGCTCACCTCTCGGGGCTGCAGGACTCTGCAGATTTGCTGCAGATCTAACAGCTCCTCTAGGGGGTCAGGTAGTGTGGTCAGTGCCTCTTCCAGAACCTCCTGGCTCTCACGGGGCTGTTCTCTCCACGACTTTCTGTTGACCAAGTGGTCCACCAGGTTGTTAACCAGCCTGCACACGTTGGTCAGGGACACACGCCAGTAGGGCACCTTCTGCTTGCTTGGATTCATCTGGGACGATGTACGGACATTAAGCAAGTTTTACTGAGCATATCAATTAATTCTACAAATAAAGATGCATCTAGGTTTTGAAATTAACAAAATAAAGTTTTAATGTTTCATGTTTAATGCTGATGTCTGTGGTGGTACCTGCTAGTGTCTGTGGGGGTCCCTGCTAGTGTCTGTGGTGGTCCCTAACAGTGTTTGTGGTGGTCTCTGCTGGTGTCTGTGGCCATCCCTGGTTGTGTCTGTTGTGGTCCCTGCTAGTGTCTGTGGTGGTCTCTGCTGGTGTCTGTGGCCATCCCTGGTTGTGTCTGTTGTGGTCCCTGCTAGTGTCTGTGATGGTCTCTGCTGGTGTCTGTGGCCATCCCTGGTTGTGTCTGTTGTGGTCCCTGCTAGTGTCTGTGGTGGTCTCTGCTGGTGTCTGTGGTTGTCCCTGGTTGTGTCTGTTGTGGTCCCTGCTAGTGTCTGTGGTGGTCCTTAACAGTGTCTGTGGTAGCCCCTGCTAGTGTCTGTGGTAAACCCTGTGTGTGGGCTGACTTGCTAACACGGCACAACCCATACTCCCCCTTGGGAGTCACTAAGGATGATGAAGAGAAACATTTAGCTTCTAAATCACCTCGAACCGCATCACCTATAAGCTTTTTTTATGAATAGAAAGACAATGCTTTAATTTTCTTTCCTTAAGAGAAATGTTGTTAGATATTAAATATGGATTTGTTGCCCTGGGGGTGAGAAATGCTGTGGAGTCTAAAGCATTCTGTGTGCAAAACCCCCTGAGACAAGCCAGGCCAGTGCTGTGAGTTACTTTCAGCGTTGACATTTTAGTAAACCTACCTAAAATACAAATTAGCTCTGGTTTGAACCCATTATTTAGACGGTGAGTGGTGAGTCGAGGGGTGCATACACTTTAAATTGTGCGGAAAGGTCATTCACATTGCATTTTGATGTAGCCCCGTCCTTTGTCAGTGTCTAGTCTCCCTGTGTCAGTTAATCATTGAGGGACTGAGGAATGGAGCTGAGTTTTTATAGAGTAGGAGGGATTCAATAATGCCAGCAGCAGCGTCCGCAGGGGGACTGACTGCCATTTGAAACGGCCCCTGTCTGCACCTCTATTGAATTGGCTGTCAGCACTCAGTCTATCATGATGGTGCTGTATGCTGAGGTAAGTCACTAGTCGGATTACTACATCAGCTCTCGTTAAGACACTCATTTTAGCTAAATCCACAATGAGTATGGTGTAATTTATCTCAGTAATTAATTATTCAGTCAATCCACTGGGCTCTTTTTCGGTAAAATGTGTGGACACACGAGCACCTGTTACAAATTGACATGTCAGGCACTCGTTGTTAATAAATGTTGTTTCACAAATCTGGTTAGTTTGGTAATTTTCTTCCAAGGGTTGGTATTGACAAAGAAGATTACTAGAGTGTGATGGAAGAAATAACCTATTTTCTCAGACATTAACAAACTGATTGGCCTCGTAAGATTCATGTAGACTCTAATATTATAATCTGTGTATGAATTGGGGAAAAACAAAAATGTAAAATGTCTAGGACATCCCTGCCTTTCCCATGTCATCTCCAGCGGTCTGATGGTGACTCAATATTACAACCGGACCTTCCAGGACACCGTGAAATATCAGGAGCCATAAATCACACTAAGTTATGTCTCATATGTCTTCCTCATCTTCTATCATATATGAGACAAGGGAGTCTGTGTGTGCGTGTGTGTGTGTGTGT
>JACXGM010009691.1:0-27246 GCA_016801145.1 Umbra pygmaea | reverse complement strand
TCTAACTGCTTTGTATTATTCAGCAGCTTGGAGAGCTACATGTCTATAGGCTCCTGTTGCTGTGATATCTAACTGCTTTGTATTATTCAGCACCTTGGAGAGCTACATGTCTATAGGCTCCTCGGCTGTTTACTTTATGATGTTGCTATATTTGTTTTTTCACATTTCATTTACAGTTACCACGTGTTCCACTTCCTCTGAGCCCACCGGAACACTCTCCCTTTTGCAGAATATCGGTCTGTCCCTGATGTTTTTCCCAGATAGAAGGGGCTTCTTTGCTGCCCTTCTTGACACCAGGCCTTCCTCCACACATCTTCATCTCACTATGTGTGTAGATGCACTCACACCTGCCTGCTGCCATTGCGAGCAAGCTCTGCACTGGTGGTGCCCCGATCCCGGCAGCTGAATCAAGTTTAGGAGTTGGTTCTGGCACTTGCTGGACTTTCTTGGGCGTCTTCTTCACAACAGTTGAATCTCTCTCCTTGAAGTTCTTGATGATCCGATAAATGGTTGATTTAGGTGCAATCTTAATAGCAGCAATATCCCTGCCTGTGAAGCCCGTTTTGTGCAAGCAATGATGACGGCACATGTTCCTTGCAGGTAACCATGGTTGACAGAAGAAGAACAATGATTTCAAGCACCACCCTCCTTTAAAGGTTCCAGTCTGTTATTCTTATTCAAATCAGCATGACAGAGTGATCTCCAGCCTTGTCCTCGTCAACACTCTCACCTCTCAGTGATTGTTAACGAGACAATCACTGACATGATGGCAGCTGATCCTGAGCAGGGCTGAAATGCAGTGGAAATGTTTTTTTGGGGATTAAGTTAATTTTCATGGCAAAGAGGTACTTTGCAATTCATCTGTTCACTCTTCATGACATTTTGGAATATACTCTTAAAACCTTTGACCACGACTGTAGTATGGAAGAAGCCCATCTGAGGAACAGCACTTAAATATAAACAGCATTTAAATAATTTGTTTGCTTGATTAGTCTTATGTGCTTGTAATGGAACCAATAGTAATGTCCCATTAGGGGATACCCCACCCACCTGAGCCTCCAGTAAAGCCTACTGGAATGATGTCAAATCATATTTGAACCATGTCAACTCTACGAAGTTCAATAGTAGTCTTTTGTATAATTTATAGGTGGGTCAAAGATAGCAATAAGGGTTGTGTAATTTATGTACCCATCTTTCTGTTCATCATCTGTAAAGTTAACTATTCATCACATTATTATTCATTTCAATAGTAATGCAGTTTGAGTTGTCAGCATACGTTATACACAAATTACAAAACAACACTGCAATATGCATGTATTGTTATTTTTATAGATTTTTTAAATATTTTATGCTAGTCTTTAAAATGAGATACACACTCTGTTTGGCCGATGCAACCATGTCTGTTCTAGTGATGGGGATTCCGAATCACTAAAGTGAACTGAATAATTCAGTACAGTTAATTTAAAAGATTCCAATCTTTCGAATCACTGATTCGGTTAATGAACCTTTTTGTCGAACTGCTTAATTTTGTGCCCATGATGTGACCTTATTATTTACTTACTGTGAAAGCAGTGCACTCATTTAATTTTTCAAGCTATGAACACAAAAATGTAAATGTCTGTGGAGACACGGGTTGACAAATTTATTTTGCAAGTAGTGCACTTGGCAATATTTTGATTTATTTTGGTGAAAACGTTCCAAATATTGCTCCTTTGTCGCTGTTCACTCACTTGACATTTTCAACAGACTGCATGTATGCATGCACGCACTTCTGTCTCGCGTGGCGTTAATAAAGACTTACATAATACTATTGAAAATATTCACATGTACTTTTTAAGGGAAATAAAATAGATTTACGAATGACACGTTTTATTCTCGTTAAGTATGCTTAGATGAACATATTTTTATAATAAAGGGTGTGAAGAACAGCCAATAACATCGCTGTGTTGACAGTTTGCACACTCTCGCGACACAAGACTCATAGCACTTTAAAATCCGTGACAATAAAGCCTTTATGACAAAGATTATGAAGACGAGTTCGATTTCTGATTCAATGTGTGGATTAAGATAAGTGTGGGCATCGATTTATTCAGGGCATGGTGATGGCATCTACTAAGTTATAAAAGTTTTTTAATCGGACTTCACCCGTAGGCTACATCTGCGTAATTTTCTGCAGAAGTGATTCATTAATTGAACGAATCTTTTAAAGCAGTGATTCAGTACACCCAGTTCACTAAAAAGATTTGTTCAAAAAGAACGAATCGTTTGTGATTCGTACATCACTAGTCTGTTCTTCAATAACCTAAAACCTATTCACCAGCTGCATAGCGCCCCGTATTCCACTGCTGGTTTGCTTCTAAATCTAAGCAGTTCGGGCCTGGTCGGTCTCTGGATGGGAGATCAATGCTGCTGGAAGTGGTGTTGGAGGGCCAGTAGGGGGCACTCTTCCCTCTGGTCAAAAGATCATTCCTAATGCCCCAGGGTAGTGATGGGGACATCTGCCCTGTCTACAGTGTTGTCTTTAGAGTGTTGTCTTTGGGATGGGATGATAAACGGGTGTCCTGAATTTGGTCACTACAGATCCCATGTCAATTATCGTAAGAGTAGGGGTGTTAATCCCAGTGTCCTGGACAAATTTCCATTCTGGCCCTCGTACCATCATACCAACCTAATCATCCCCAGCTTTCCATTGGCTCTTTTATCCTCTTCCCTCCCCCCACTTCTCCTCAGGCCGTTGCTGTATATGATAGTATGTTCTCAGTCAACTTGCCTGGTAAAATAACAGTAAAACTATAACTAAACAAAAAATTGCATGCCAGAATTTGTTATAGCAGTCTAAGCGCCCGACCGTGCATGTCCCCTGGTATTGGGGGTTTGAAGCCCGGCTCAGCTGACGCTCTGTGCCTTTTGTCTCTCTAGGCTCTGCTTCCGATTGTAGTGTCAATAAAAAACAAAACTCCTGCCAAAAAAAACAGTTAAATCACAGCATCTATACACAAGCGGAAAGGTTTGAGAAAGTGTGTTAATGTATATGGCCAATATACCACAACTAAAATATGTCACAAGTATCATGGATGTATTTTTTTGCGATTATTAAACATTTGCCAACACAATTACAGTACTAATAAGTAATGTGATATCACACCTGTGGGATACATTGTTACAGTATATACCACAGCTATCAACAAGTCAGTATTCAGTAATATTATTTTAGCAATGCAAATGCATTCTTTAATGGCTCAGTTGAATTTGAATTTGGAAGCAGTTTGATCTTGAAGCCTTTTTCAAAACGCATATTTGTACCCATACAGTTATTACTTTACTAATTTCCTGAATTATTTTATTTATTTACAATTTGTGTTTATTTATTTTGTCAATCATTTTAATATATTAAAATATTTGTTCACATTAATATTTTTCACTCTATTATTTGAGTGTGTGAGTTTGTTTTGATCATGATGACAATGGAGAAAACTGGCTCTGTTAATCTGTTACGTGTTGTAACGAATGCAGTGAGTAGATGGGAGGCAAATGTGAAGTGAAACAAAAACCCTAAAAACTGAAAATGACTACAAGGAATATTCAAATAAATGTAATCCAACCTGCACACACACATACATCTACAATAAGACAATGACCGACAAATGACAACACTAACACAGGAACTTCAATGTACTGATGAATGAAGTAATACTGGCTTTGAACTGTATGGCACTGATGTAGAGGGCAGAGCTACAGGCTTTTTTGTCTTCATTTTGTCCTCTAAGTTGATCTGGGTCAGAGCATCTCCAAAACCGCTGCTCTTGTGGGGTCTTCCTGGTCTGCAGTGGTTGGTATCTATTAAAAGTGATCCAAGGAAGAAAAAGTGGTGAACCAGCGACAGAGTCATGGGTGGCCAAGGCTTATTGATGCCAGTGGCGGATCCTGAAAGAAATTCTCGGGGGGCACTTTTTCTGATAATGACTAAGGTGACATTACATTAAGCAAGACAATATAAATTTGTTGCTAAATGATTAACTCATAGTGATTTGTTATAAAATATTTTATTTCACCTTTATTTAACCAGGTTAATCGATTGAGAACAAGTTCTCATTTGCAATCGCGACCTGGCCAAGATAAGGTGCATGTTGCAAGGTGACATTAAGTTAAACATAAAGCAAAAACATTCAGGTATACAGTTACACATATAAACGGTATTAGGTTAGATAAAAAATACTTTACATTCAGATCAAATATGGTTTAAATAGAGTGGTAGATTATTGGAATGTAAAGTGGCAGTACAAGAGAAATGACACTTGGATAGGTAACATGATGAACATGGCTGAA
This sequence comes from Umbra pygmaea, assembly GCA_016801145.1. Classification (NCBI taxonomy): domain Eukaryota; kingdom Metazoa; phylum Chordata; class Actinopteri; order Esociformes; family Umbridae; genus Umbra; species Umbra pygmaea. The sequence continues at coordinate 22,920 of JACXGM010009691.1, read as the reverse complement.
AATGGTAATGTGCATAAATGGCCAAAGAGAGGGGGTAGGATCAACATGTGCAGCAGTTAGTCAGTAGATTTGAAAGTAATGCCTTAAAAGTAGTAATTGCAGTAAGTACAGTGACATTCCAATGGAGCAACTTAGGGTAAAATGTCTTGACCAAGGACATAACGAGATTTGGCACAGTCGGGAAACAAACCGGCAAACATTTGTCTTCAGCCTGACTCCCTAACCACTGAACCATCTGCACCACATCCGAGATACCAAGTTACTATAGCCTGCCCTACAATTATGGTAACCACAAGAATGGCCTATGGCAAAAAACTATATTCACACACACACACACATACCATTTGACAATATTTCTATGTACACAATAGCACATGCCATATGCAAGAATGTTGGAATGATAGGCAACATGATAGTACAGAATGATCAATCGTAGCCTAGAATGTCAGAGAAGGGGCCACCTATGGATGCACTACAAAACATGTTCCAACTTTAACGACTGCCAATAGACACTACAACTGTTTTTTTACAACTGCTTTGCAACAGATTGTGTCGAACATCATGTCCTGAATAAAACAATTTAGTACAGTAAACACAGCATAAACTATAGAAGAGAGACATGCATTGTAGACCCGAAAGGAAAGGAAACGAGTGTGATGGTCTATAGCCCTGGGCCTGCCTTATCTGAAGAGAAGCTCACATCAATGTCCATTCTGGGACGCAAACCAGGGAATATCCAAGTCTTTAAAATCCAGTGGTTTTTGGATGAAGTCAAGCTCAATACACAGCACATAGCCAGTGCATTGATTCAGCCTGTATTCACTTTTCCCAAAATTGATAGTTATGCTACTTCCAATGTGAGTTGTGCTGCATTATTGTTTCCTGAATGTTTGGGATAAATGTTATATATCCAGAATTCCTTGGTTGGTCCAAGTCGTGTCTCCTCCAAAATGTAAGCATGGCAAATTCTTGGCTACACCTGCCGTTAGCCATTTCTTTCAAACCAATTAACACAAAATGTTTTTGTAGTTTGTCCTTCTGTTATTAGAACGATTGGATGTTACAAGACTCTTTGTTACAAGTTTTTCCTCCCAAGACAAAACGTAAATGGATGAGAAAGCAAATAATCCACCTCTTCTAAGATAAACCATTTCCACAAGATCACACTTTTTAATGCTAGCCATCTTGACAGTGGTATGTGAATTGATTGAAGGTTTTTTCTTAGTTACGTTACGTATGACGAAAGCTTGTATGTGCAAGCCCTCCCGAATCCATAGGGATTGTATTGAATGCTCTGATATTAGAAAAAAGTATTTTACATGAGTCTATGAGTGAATTCTTGGGCGATTTTCAATGTCACTGAAATCAGACTTCAAGCAGTCATTGCATCTAATGTACAACCAAATATAAACAATTATTAATTAATTCGACATTATGTTAAACTGTCCAATGTTTTTTTGGTGCCCGAATATGGGGGACCATGTACAAAAGGTGCTATAAATTCGTAACGGTTGTTCTAATGTGTATGAATGTATCCTCACATTAAATCTGACAGTCTGCACTTAAACCTAACTGTCATTACATGCTTTCAAACTCAATGTGCTTCATAAAAAAAATGTTATTGTCCAATGAACTACGGTGCTCACTTCAATTATGTTTTTTATGTCATTGTAGTAGTGATTTTTTAAAACTAGAGCTAGATTCAGGGGAGGTTGACTTCCTGATCTTTATTTGTCCCGCCCCTGATTAGAGAAATGTCATAGTGAGTTAGAGAATATAACGGATGCATTCTTCCATTTTTTGCGTAGATAACAAGAGTTGAAAAGGGATTTTGTTTTCTAAAGTGATGAAATACCCAAAGAGCTGGATGATTTAAAATTTGATCAAGTGTTATTGAATGGTAATATCCAACCATACATGTTTGATACAGTTAGGAAGAAATATTGCAAAAGCCAGAACATTATTGGGTGAAACAAACTGACGCTATGGCCACAAGTGAAGTTGTTGTGGATCCTAGGATAAACTTACACCGGTGGTTTTGCAAACTACCCAGCAATGGCTCCAGAGACAGAAACTGTTTATGGTAAAGAGTGGGACAGGGCTCAATTTTTGCTTTCAACCATCTTGTCACATTGTGGAGGTGTGGAGACCAGAATGCAAGGAAACGTTTTCTTCCTTTAATATATATATACAACTCAAATACATACATAACATAGCACGGGAGGAACTAACGACTTCAGAGTATTAGGAGTTGCACAACAGGTATATAATTAGTCCCTAGAAGTCGTGACACATCCCCACCCAAGAAGATGATTACAGTACATCCTAATTACGATGCTCACATGGACCAAGATGTTTTGGAAACGTCCTATTCAATACCCAGAAAATCTACTGGAAAAACCAGCCAGGCCCAGATGGTGTAGCAATAGCACAGGTAAGGAGCTGGTTAGCATTATCCACAATGGATTTGTTTGTGTGTACTGTATAATAATGGCTCCCAGAATATTGCTTAGTCTGTACCATTTTTATGCTAGGTAGGTTGTATAGCTCTCGGTTGACTTGGTGGCAAATAGTGACCAAAAGTTGCTTTAGAGTAGACGTAATTGGCTAGCTAGCTAAGTAGCTCAACAATGTGCATTGTGTAGTTCTGTTACGTCCCCCAGTCTCAGTTTTTATGTTTTGTGTGCCCTGGTCTGTGTTTCTCTTCTGTGTATATGTGTGTGTGTTTGTCTCTGTTCAGTTTGTGTGCTCCCACAGGTGGCCCTGGTTCAGCTCATCATCACTTATCACTGACTCCTCCCCTCCGTTATCCCATACACCTGGTTTCGTCAATCAACAGCAATCCCATCATGCCCTTCCCCTCTATATAATGTGCCATTTTGTGTCAGTCTGTCTCTCTCTGCTGGTTTGTTTGATGGTCTGTGGTTTAGTGTTGTTGTGAGTGAGAGAGCTTCAGTGTTTTTGTAGTGTTTAGTATTGTGTTTCTTGCCAATTGTATTAACCATTTGTCTCTTTTGTTTCCCAGAGGGGGAGAGGAAACACTGGGGAGTGTTAGGCAAGACGGCCTCGCCTTACACCACCCGTAGGGTAACTACCCTGTTAAGAACACTAGGCAAGACCTGGACAGACCACACCTGTACTTTGGATAGGGCGCCTCATTCATGTGCCAGTATAGGTGTAGGTTCTGTGTGTGTTAGTTTAGAGCAGGGTAGAGTTAACCTTTGTTTCAGTTGTTTCATTTGGTCCTGTCCAGCCTCTCCTCCCAAACATAGTATTCATAATCAAAATGTAAAAATTTTCTGTGGCAAATAAAAAGCCCTTAGTTTATAAGGTACTTTGGTTTCTGTGTCCTTGCTTGCACCTACGACCCCATACCTCCTTTGCTGGCCGCAGTGTGGCCTTGGACAGTGGTAGTGACATCCCACTCCTCTCCTGGGGAGGAGTACGAACGTAACAAGTACTTTGATGCAGTTAGTCGACCCAGTTGTAGCCTATTAGCACACATTAGCATCTGTTTGTGTATAAACTTGGATAAATGCAAAGTGAAATTTAAAGTAATTGCTCACAGAATACTGCTCAATCTGTACCATTTTAAGCTACATAGGTGGTATAATTCTCGATTGACTTTGTGATACTTTTTGACCGATTTTACCATTATTGATCAGAATCAGAATCAGAAAGATTTATTTCTAAGTAAGTTTAGCTAAATAAGTTTTTTTTCTGGTCTATTGGTGCATGTCTTATTTGTATATCCATCAAAGAAATGTAAAAAAATACCTTTAAGGCACAGGATATGAGCAGAAAGAGATCAGGATATTTACAGTATGTGGACAGGTATATGTATATAGGCTATATGTATATGTATCTACAGTATATGAACAGTGTCATGTATACAGTATAATATATTGTAATGTCAAGTATAATGTTAGCAGCAGTATCATGTAAACATTGTTAGGCTTTTTGGTTGCAGGAAACGCAGGATTTCTACAGTATGGAACAGGTATATTAATGTACCGGTATGTATATCTACAGTATATGAACTGGTATATTTTTCTACAGTATATGAACCGTATGATGCATGCCTTATACTGTAGGATATGAGTGGGATATAACCAGTATATCTACAGTATCTTACCAGTTTTCTGCTGTGTGTGCATGGGGGAGCAAAATCAGTTTGGATTCGGGGGCATGTTCACAAGGCCTACTGCTGATGGAAAGAAACTGTTCTTGTGGTGGGAGGTCTTGGTTTTGATAGACCTCAATCGTCTGCTGAAGGGACGAGGTCTGAATAGTATATTTCCCGGGGATCTGCCACAATCTTTGTTGCTCTCCTCCTAAATCTGGAGTTGTGTAGGTCTATCAGCGGAGGCAGATTGCAGCGAATTACCCTTTCTGCTGAATCAATGATGCGTTGCCGCAACAAAAAGTGGAACAAAATATATTGGATATTTCAAACTTTTTTAACAAATAAAAAACTGACAAATTGGGCGAGCAAAATTATTCAGCCCCTTTACTTTCAGTGCAGCAAACTCTCTCCAGAAGTACAGTGAGGATCTCTGAATGATCCAATGTTGACCTAAATGACTAATGATGATAAATACAATCCACCTATGTGTAATCAAATCTCTGTATAAATGCACCTGCTCTGTGATAGTCTCAGAGGTCCGTTGAAAGCACAGAGAGCATCATGAAGAACAAGGAACACACCAGGCAGGTCCGAGATACTATTGTGGAGAAGTTTAAAGCCGGATTTGGATACAGAAAGATTTCCCAAGCTTTAAACTTCACAAGGAGCACTGTGCAAGCGATAATATTGAAATGGAAGAAGTATCAGACCACTGAAAATCTAACAAGACCCGGCCGTGCCTCTAAATTTTCAGCTCATACAAGGAGAAGACTGATCAGATATGCAGCCAAGAGGCCCATGATCACTCTGGATGAACGGCAGAGATCTACATCTGAGGTGGGCGAGTCTGTCCATAGGACAACAATCAGTCGTATACTGCACAAATCTGGCCTTTATGGAAGAGTGTCAAGAAGAAAGCCATTTCTGAAAGATATCCATAAAAAGTGTTTGTTTAAAGTTTGCCACAAGCCACCTGGGAGACACACCAAACATGTGGAAGAAGGTGCTCAGGTCAGATGAAACCAAAATTGAACTTTTTGGCAACAATGCAAAACATTAAGTTTGGCGTAAAAGCAACACAGCTCATCACCCTGAACACACCATCCCCACTGTCAAACATGGAGGTGGCAGCATCATGGTTTGGGCCTGCTTTTCTTCAGCAGGGACAGGGAAGATGGCTAAAATTGATGGGAAGATGGATGGAGCCAAATACAGGACAATTCTGGAAGAATAAAAGAGATTTGTCTTCCAAAAAGACAATGACCCAAAACATAAAGCAAAATTTAAAATGGAAGGGTTCACAAATAAACATATCCAGGTGTTAGAATGGCCAAGTCAAAGTCCAGACCTGAATCCAATCGAGAATCTGTGGAAAGAACTGAAAACTGCTGTTCACAAACACTCTCCATCCAACCTCACTGAGCTCGAGCTATTTTGCAAGGAGGAATGGGCAAACATTTCAGTCTCTCGATGTGCAAAACTGATAGAGACATACCCCAAGCGACTTACAGCTATAATCGCAGCAAAAGGTGGCGCTACAAAGTATTAATTTAAGGGGGCTGAATGATTTTGCACGCCCAATTTTTCAGTTTTTTATTTGTTAAAAAAGTTTGAAATATCCAATAAATTTTGTTTCACTTCATGATTGTGTCCCACTTGTTGATTCTTCACAAAAAATTACAGTTTCATACTTTATGTTTGAAGCCTGAAATGTGACAAAAGGTCGAAAAGTTCAAGGGGCCCGAATACTTTCTCAAGGCATTGTATAACCCTCAATTGACTTAGTGAGAATTATTGACGATTTTACGTAAATGTAATTGTTAAAAAGTTCCGCTCTGGAAGCTATGTGCTAGGGGGCAGGCAATAAGTTTGCTTTGAATTCTTGTGGTATTTCAAGTGCAAACTGATACAGAAGCAGCGGAAATTTACTATTTCTTGTTCTCGGATGGATTGTCAGAAATTCCATTATATATGACAAATCATCTATGTTAACATTTTTAAATACTGCGGATACATGAAAAATGTAATTAACACTGGAACATTAATTTTTCCTTTAAATCTGCATGTAACATTCCATTCCTTTGTCCTGTCAGCCTGAATTTCACGTAGATTTAAAAAAGAAATTACATATACATGCTTTTACTGGACACAGGAATAATACAAGGACAATAAACAATTTTTGAATATACACATTATTATTTTGTCCATAATATGCACTTGTTTATAGTTAGATATTGTGAAATGTTGATTTTGCTCTTCTATATAACCTGTATTTTGTATTATTTAAGTTGATTTTTTCAACCCCTGGACACAATATGCTAGTTCCTTACATTTTCTAGTCGTACAACAGTTTTTGTGTTTTTTGTAGTTTTAGAAAAAGTTACATAGTGCAGCTTTTAAAAGTCTTGAGTTAATGTGTTATTTCTTTTATTTTTATGATAATTACAACTACATAAAGATTGATTGCCCCCATTTATATATATTTTTTAAGGGCAGGGGGGGCACTGTAACACATGTTAGGAATCATTAACACCATAACATTGGGTTATACAAACACACTCGAATTGAACTGAAATATTGTAGAATAAAAACAAAACATTTCCTAACTCGTAAATGTTACATTTAATGTATAAAACTAACCCTCGTTCTAAGAAAATTTCTGACTCAATTCCAACCCTGAACGTAACCCCAAGGATAATTTTTTATGTGCCTAAATTTCATAAAATGTCTTCAGTGTAGTTAGTGTAAAATTCAAACTGGTCCTCACTAACTCTTACATAATGTCACATTGCTGAGGCTCTTTACACTGGCTGTACCCCAAATTATATCCCTTTTACCCTCTCTTGTGTACTGCTTCTGAAACTGGCCTACTGGACCTTGTGCACTAGATAGGGAGAAAGATTCTATTTGGGACGGAGTCTGAGATCATCCACCTTTGTTCATTTTGCTGATTTATTTAGGCTCTTGTACATGTATAGAGGCTGTGGAGTGTGTCTCTGTTGCTCGTCTCCCGTTATGAAACAATGAGGGGCACGTGAGTGACAGGGGAAGCCTGAGATCACAGATGGGTCCTCCGCCAGGCGGGTGGAGGCTTTTGGCCAAGTGGTGTGTCAGGGATTACCATGTAAATCATCAAACCGTTTTACATAATACATTGTAGTGCAGATGAAAATATTACAGCAAGGAGTGGCTGTTACATAATGTTTGACCTTCTGACACAAACAGATACGTAAACAGATTTAAACACAAAGAAGACACAAATAAACTTGAACACACAAAGAGAAACACACACACACACAATGAGCGTGTATGTTCTATTCAATTAGTGTTGTTTGTTCCCATAGATTCAACTCTTACCCTACGACCCTCATACTCAACTCTGGACCTCGAAGACAGAAAACCAGCAGGCTCCGGACCCAGTAGGGTTAGAGTTGAATACCCCTGCCCTACAAGGTCCGGAGCCTGCTGGATTTGTGTTCTACCTGATCATTAATTGCACTCACCTGGTGTCCCAGGTCTAAATAACTCACAGAATAGAGGGTTACAAAGAGAAAAGAGAGTGGAACTGGCTTTGAGGTCCAGAGATGAAAATGACGGCCATTGATCTTCAAGAGGGTGAGGTTAATTCATCTGTGTGTGCGTGTGTTTGTGTATACATGTGTTACTATAGATGTAAGAACCACAAGTCCTCAGATGTATAGTAACCCAGCATAGAAACCCATGTCAAATCTGAAAAAGTGAGGACAAAATAAAAAGTAAAAGATGCGATTGTAAGCTTAAAGATGTCTGCTGCGATATTAGGCAATATTTAAACCTACAGCGGGGAGAACAAGTATTTGATACACTGCCGATTTTGCAGGTTTTCCTACTTGCAAAGCATGTAGATGTCTGTAATTTTCATCATAGGTACACTTAAACTGTGAGAGACGGAATCCCGCCGCACCGCATCCACATTTTCCCGGTTCTGGTAGATTTGCCGCAGCGGTGCGCATTGCTTCCTATTAAAATGAATAACTTCTGCCGCAATGCAACCAGTTTGCCGGACCTGGTGTGAATCCAGCTTTAGGATATTTCTCTGAAGTGTCTAGGTTCGTACTTTATTTTATGCCTTGTTCTACTGGGCCTAGAGTTTGGGCCCGCCCTGCAAACTTATTAGACAGCACCCGTATAGCTCTGGTTTGATTGACAGCTCTGTCAGCAGTACTGACTTCAGTTTAGCAAACCATACGTCACACATTGGTTGGGGATTACCTGCCTGATCCTCGGTAAGGGTATGCCTGCAATAGCCATGAGAAACACAGTCTGGTGTCAAGCTAACTAGGTTAGATGATGATTCTATTTAGATATACCATATACTATATACTACTTAGATAAACAATATACTACACATCCTGACTAAAATGGGGAGCCTAAAAACTAGTTTGCAATTACGAAAGTTGTGGACTGTAGCTTTAATTTTAAGTTGATCTAGAATTGTAGTGAACTTGGTTCCAATAGGTGGTCAGTGGATTGTCTCATTTGCAATGTTGTTTTAGGATAGGTAGGTAGAAAATTGCCGGTTTATAGAACCATCAAAGACCTTTTCAATAATGCCATGTTTGACGTGAACCATACACATTTTGCTTTAGAGGATGTAACAGGACCTGTAAGAGTGAAATAATGGGTTGACTAAAGCAGGTTTAAGATCCTATCTCAGTATTGTACTTAAATAGGAAAATAAAGTGTACGTAGAGTAGAGCAAATAAAGAACTGGTCAACACAACACACCTTTAATGGGTGTGTGAGAGTAGGGCTATTGAAATGTAACATCGAATAGAAAGCATAGTGATGGGAGCACCTTCAGTCAGAGACTGCTGGCACCAAGGTGCAAGTCGGAGCGGTATAGGAAGTCCTTCATACCAGCTGCTATATGACTCTATAATGCACAAAAATAACAAATGTATCCTTTATTTATATTTTAACTTATTGGTATGGATATATTGAGTAAATGTGTGGTGCTATGTCTGTCTTGAAGCTGCTGCGACACTGTAATTTCCTGCGAAGGATTAATAAAGATCTATCTATTCATATACCGGTAAACATTTTTTTTTATTGGTTTAAATATATTTTATTGCAAACTGGGAGAGTACAATAACAACACAAGTGGCGTACAACAAAAACACTGCCCCCCATCCGTCATGAAGCCCATTCAAACTGTTTTTGACCTGCTGGAAGGAATTATGATTATGATATGGATATGGAGAAATGTCCTAACAAGATTAAGCAAAGCAGTGTTTTAATAGGGGTTACAGAAAATAGGATTGTTAAAAGTAATTCACCTTGGTTGCAGAGGATCCTCACAACTATAGTAATTGGATTTGTGTGTATTTGTGTTTGAAATTGTATGGGTCTCTGTGCTAATTCCTGTTTGTCTACCAATGGAGGCCGGTGAGCATTAATTGAGGAATGGGGTAAATGGAATGGAGTTAAATGCATTAAACCCATTGTGAGATACCCTTCCATATAGTCCAGTCCAGTCATTAATATGAGCCTTTTTTCATCAGTTAAAGTTCACCTGAATACACTGGTGCTTACGATATGTGTGTTTGTGTGTGTATTTGCATCTAAGGTTTATGGGTATGGGCCTGTGTGTCTTGGTTTCTACACTGTATGGGCTATGTGTGTGTTTGTACTTACCCATATGTCAGATTGTCAGTGTAGATCATGCTGTTTGAAAGGGCCTAGCTAGCTGTCACACTCACACAGTAGGGGAATGTCAGATATGCTAACTCTGAATTCTTTTGACGGAGAGCGTGAGCGAAAATGTTTTGAGAATATTCATGAGATGTTTGTCTGCTATTATTCATACTAGGAAGTAAATTATGCTTTGTGCCAAGGGATACATCATTTTATGCATATCTAATGTCATATATACAAAGGAACAATTGTGCATAGAAAAACTGACGTTCTGTAAACTAGACTTGAGCATATTGCTGGAAAATTAAACAGTTGCTGAAGACATACAGTTCAATACATCATACAAATCCCATCAATGCCCAAATTAAGCCATTAATAAAATTGGTATGGGCGGTTAGAATGAATCGTAGACACAAAGTCACCAGTGATGATGTTTTTTTATTTATTCTCTGGCCTGCCAGACTTTAAAGGTTTAAATGTTTTGTCAATATGATTAATGATAATTTCCTGCTAACAAATGCATTGAAAAACACACATGACATGAATATTATTAATAATAAAAAATAATAATAAAGAAATATTAATAAATTGTTGGACGTTTTAAATCTGGTAGAAATGAGAACTCTGACTATCCATGTACACATCTAGCCATTTTATAGCAATGCTACATACATTTCAGGTGGCTGATGTTTGCCTCTCACAGCAAAACCACTGCAAGGCAACATTATTTATATGTAGCAATACACATTTCTTCGTAGTGCTTGTTATATTTACTTTGGAGTATTTCACTTACATATTTGTTGGGGCATGACTTTAAAAGTCACTAGTGGGAATATCCAAGAAAGTCACTAGTAAAACAATGGATTTATAGAATAGTTTTTTATCTTTATTTGAGACTAGCTGAAAGAGGAACACATACATTTGTTAACTGAAAAAAATGTTTTTCCTTTGTTTGATGTGCTTCATTTTTGACTCTATCCTTTATTGGTGTGGCTGATTTTTGTTTGTTTGTTATGGGAAATGTTTAGTTGTGGTTGCTATTTGATACCCTAAGTACCCATTTTACAATCCCAAACCTAATTTATTTTGGTTGTCAGAGTGATTTCCTGTTAATTCTTTTTTCCAGTACACTTGGATCAGTCAAAGATAAAATATGTCTCTTATCAGTCATTTCCAATGTCGTTCTGGTTCCAACAGTACCATGGAGCTTGCTCATACGGAAGGAGATCATTCTCAGGTGTTCTACTTGATTGAGCTCAATGGAGCTTAAGCCACCACAAAAGGAGTTGCTAGAGTCCAATGAGGTAAGGCAACCATATTCTAATTCTACTACCCCCCCTACCTTGTGAGGGTTTTTACACTACGATAGATACTGTTAGCTTTCAGCAACATTTTACGAATGCGTGCAAGCTTTCTATGTTTGTCTTTACACCGTCATGTCTCCAGACATTTGTGCCTGTGTCATTCAAAGAGTTTTGAGCTTGGTGCCTGATCAAACCAGCCCAGCCCATTGACTTACAGTGAAGAATGTCTCCGCAATACACTTTTCTCCTGGACTATTAGCAATGCTCCAGTTATGACCTTTCGATTTCTTCTTGTGCGCTAACCCTGGAGGTCGCGTGGAATTCGATAGACACGCAAGTTCACACAGTAAAATTGTGTCTCGTCCCGACGCTCGAGCGGATTTGGAAAATGTAGCCGAAAGCTATCAGTATCTATCGTATTGTAAAAACCCGAGCAAAGGCTGAAAAGTTTTGTTCCATCAGATTGTCCTTCCTCGGTTATTGGATTAGCACCACAGAATTGGAGATGGAGGCGCACAAGGTCAGAGCAGTCAGGTCCTGGCCATTCTCCAACTCAAGAGGTTGGCATCTGGTAATTTACCCAAACTACACCCTTGTGATAGAGGGCAGAAAATACCTCTACCTTGTTTAGACTGACCATCACAACCTGGAGTAAACCCGAGTAGTGAAGAGACTCAACCTTCACCAAGCAGGTGGACCATGTTTATTGTTAGATTTAATATCACATGTTTAAAATGCCCAGGCTCAAAGAACACCAAGGCCAGACGCTCTGTCTCGCATCCACGACACTGAGGAGTATTCAAGGCTTCCATCATTCCCCACTCTTGGATTGCAGCTGTGCACAAGGACATCCGTTGTGGTCAGGTAAGCACCTCACACACATTGGCGTAGATTAGGACATGAGTAATTTTGTCCCCACCACTTTTTTTGAGAAAAAGACCCGGTGCGGGGTGGCAATCGGGAGAGTCAGGTGTTTTGCGGCCGCGAGGTCCGGTCTGATAGTAGTTAGATACCGCTGGTCTAAACTGTGCAGCCTCTGCTCACCCCGTATGGCGGGCCACAGCAGTTTCTGTCAATGAGACACAGAGCCGGCGTCAGACCGAGCTCAGCAGGTGGGGATTTATTTTCACTGGACGGGCACATTTTTATTTTCCATACATTTGTAGGGATGGGGATTTCTGCTGATTTATTAGATTGTTTACTTGATAGGCACTGGGTCGGCAAAGATTATTTTAGTCGAACAGTCACTTGGCTGTTTGCGATCTGATGCCCTGTATCACTAGCTACAGTACTACAATAATTGTGCTATGGAATATTAAGATATTACACTGTAAGACAAATCCATAAAAAAACTGTAAAAAGTAGCCTACAGTTAATTTGCTGCCAGTAAGTTTTCCATTATTTTACGGACATGTCTATCAAGACATTAACAAAAAATACTTTGTGAACACAGCAGATGTCCGTTGAATGTAATAATTACTGTGTTCACAAAGTATTTTTCCGTTATTGTCATGATAGATAGGCCTATGTCCGTAAAATGTTGAAAAAAGTAGGCTGGCGGGAGGCCCACGGCTCCTCTAGTGGCATGGCGGCCCACGGCTCCTCTAGTGGCATGGCGACCCACGGCTCCTCTAGTGGCATGGCGGCCCACGGCTCCTCTAGTGGCATGGCGGCCCACGGCTCCTCCGGTGGCATGGCGGCCCACGGCTCCTCCGGTGGCTTGGCGGCCCTCGGCTCCTCCATTAATGGCTGGACCAGCTCCTCCAACCACCCTGATGGAAACAGGGGTCTCGGTCCTCCATTTTGCAGGCTAATCATTCTGTCACGATTGGTTGAGGTGTATAGAGAGAGGCAGACAGGTAGAATGGTGGTTTGGAATGCTTAATTTAATGACAATCCAGGACACATAAAGAAACGATGGTTGCAGGGTACGCCTGTAGCAAGTGCACAATGATAATATATGAGTATGATTACTATGCTATGTACGTAGAGACTAGGACAGACACAGAGTGTATGCATAAACTCAACTGCATCAACAGATCCATCTACTATGCTCTGTACCGGCATAGACACTGAAAACAATAAACATATATCGAGCGTACGCATTAACTTCCAACTACAAGGACTCACATTTCACAACAGCATAACATGTAGATGTTCCCGGACAGCCTTCTCCCACGGTGACAATGTAATAATGATCAGCACCACACCCTTGCCTGGCTAGACCTTATATAGAGAGATAATTGGACACGGCTCCACGTAATCATTATTCAGATCTACAAGTACCAGGCTAACCTGACCTAATACCCATCATTGCTCTAGCCAAGCAGGGGAGTGGTGCACACACAACTTAAAGAGACAGTACTTAATCTACAGTGCATTAGAATGGAGGTTAAACAACAACAAACATAAATACAAGTATATACAATGAGTCCATATCTCAGTCCAACTGCCACAACATCCCACTCTGGGATAGTGCGACATGTATCCTACTCTTGCAGCTTTTTCATAAAAAAATAGAATAAATACAAGTTATGAACTTCCTTCTGCTAAGTAAGCCTGCCTTGCAGTAATAAGAAGGTATTGGGGGAAAGTTCAAAGTATTTATGTCAACCCATGAGAATTATCAATATTAGCAACTTAGTGATCAAAAGCGTGTACCATACAGACAGACAGGGGCCACAAATTAATTGCCAAATATTGTGTAATGTTTGGCTGTTTAAGCCAATAATCTGTAAATAGCCTCAGGGTGAATGTCAATTTAATATTAGCTGGGAACCTACAATGTTTGAAATGTGTTTGTTCTTTAAGACAGTTTGTGGTGGAACAGATAAAACGATATGAACTTCAAAATATTTTATCAAGGTACCTAAAGAGCTGCAAGCTACCCCTTCCCTGATTAACTTGTTGAAAACCACTTTTCTAGATAAACTATAGTAAAGTATTGCATATGTACCTTAACTTAACTGTAAATCCATGTTATATATTCACTCATGTAAACTTACAGTAGACGTTTTTATTCTGGTTCTAAATGTTATAAGCACTATGCCTCTTTTATCGACCTTTGGTAGATAAAATGTACTTAGGATATACTGTATATACATGAGGTATATTTAAATGTAATAAAGGTGATTGTAAATTTACATACTGAATAATTCTGATTATAGAAACATTTGCATTTTTAATGATTGAAAAACTGTCAACTATGTTCCCCAACCAACTCCCAGAATTTGAAGGTCATCAATTCAAAATGTGTTAGATACTCCGTGATCATAGGCATTTTGATTTAGCATTTTTGATCATCGTATTTTGTTTAGATGTTACTGTCCTGTTAAAAATTTACTTTTATATTCATAAATATTTTAATATAAATTATTAATTCACTTAAGAAAGCGCTGATGATTCACTGGGAAATGTTATTTACTTTTAATATTCTGCGCAGCTTCAGGAGGCTTTGTATGTCCTTTGTGGGTTATTGACTATCTAACTACATCTAAGATATGTTAGCACAAACAGGATAGATTGATTGATGTCAGCTGTGCCTTCTATTGCAATGGAGAACTTTAATTGAGAGTGTTTTGAGCTTTCGGTCAAAAAGCTGCCTGTGGCCTGATTAGAGTTTGACTCAGGTGAACTGGTATCTTCTGTCTTCAGCAAGGTGCCAAAGCCCAGAAATTTTACAAGAGCCACAGTCTTTCTGTCAGAAATACTGTGCTCATTAACTATGGATGAATATTGTACCCAGATATTCTATTAGATATTACACACATTTTGTAGCCTCCAGTCTTTACCTTTTCTGACACACAGACACTACACACACATATGCAGGCGCATGCAATGACTGAGAGTCTTGACTGTAGAAAAACTGTAAAGGAACATCAACAGCATTTCATTTTCACAGAGATAATGTTGAGTGAGCGGGGATACGGGAATGAAAATGTTTCGTTTCATTATCATAATTTCTTTGCAGCAGCAGATATTTCACTCAATTCACACATCTGTATTGAAGCTGAATATACATGCATATTTCACACATCTGTATTGAAGCTGAATATACATGCATATTTCCTGGAATCGCAGAGGCAATTTGAACCAAACAGGCTATAATAATGTATTATGTTGTCATGGAGACCCTAAGAAATACAAATAACCCCTATATTGCTGATAGTGTTCTAAAGAGAAAATAAGATGGTAAGAATTATGTTTAGGTTTCAATGTTCATACTTCTTTTAAGTTTGTAATACATTACACATTGACTGGAAAGGTTCTTAACACTCTTAGCTGTTCTGCTGACTGAAAGAACCTTTTAACATTTTGAAAAATGCCACTTTGCCAGAACATTTCCAGGTCAAAAATGTTTCAGAGAGAATTCTTCTGAAAACGTTATTTGAGGAACACCTGTTTAAATTCTGAAAGTTGTCTAGGAATTGGCAGTGTTCAGTTTCTACTCAGTTGTTTTTTTCCACAAAACCTTTCTTTGTTACCTGATTTTTCATTTGACGTAGGTCTATTAAAAATATATCAAGTATTTTTAAGATTTGCAGTGAAATTGGCCTTTACTTCACATAAAATCCTATTATCACGTTATTCCACCTTGCATTGGTGAGGTGTCGGGGCTGCCGTGTCATGGGGTTCCAGCAGCTCCCTGAAGGCATCTGTGGACCTCCATACCCATATTTGGACATGCTGTCCTTGTTACGTTTCATCATCTCACACCGGTTCCCAATTCCATTATTAGTGTCTATGTATTTAAATGTCTTTGTGGCTCATAGTCTTTATGTTGTAGGTTGACTTCGCTGGGAATTAGCATTTGTTTATTGTTTTGAGAATCTATCATTAAAGTACAGTATTTTGTTTAACTTTGCATGTGCTTCTGCAATCCTCCATTCACACAAGACAGAAGCAGTGAGGTCAAAGGACACAATGGGGAAAAGTAACTGCGCCTACTACAGCACATGTGGGGATGAGGACTGGGAGTGGGATGCCTTGGTGGGGGCTGTATTGAGGGAACTCAATCTCCTCCAGTCATCATCCTTTCGCCGTAATCGCTACCCCCACCCATTGGGGTGAGTCAGGCGGATAACAGCCCCTTCAGTTTCCCATACCGGATTTTGGGGATGAGCTATCCTGTGTTAAGCTGTGCATGGAATGCGGTCAGCTCACTTCTTGGGCCGATTCAACAGTCAATAACTTGGATGGCACTGCAGATCTGGGCTGAAGAGCCTGGGGCATACAGTACCTCCAGGAGGACCTGGAGATTTACTCTACTGCAGAAGATGAGACAGACTGGGAGGAGGACAGAGGCTGTGAGAGCATGGAGGTGTTCGGTTTACCCCTTGGCCCGATCCGACAATCCGTTTGGCCTCAAGTTCCGGTACAGTCAGCCCAGACCCAGGTTCCTGTTCTGCTAGCTAGGCAGCATGCCCCAGGTCAGCTAGCATCACCCCAGGTTCCCGGTCCAGTCAGCTAAGCCTCAGATTCCTGTCTGGCTAGCTGAGCTCAGGCCCACATCCAGCCTGGCCCACATCCAGGCCCACAACCACTTCTGCAAGTGCCACCGCCTCTGACCACTATGCTTGTCTCAGTGGCTCCACCCCCTCTATAAGTGCCGCAGCTTCACCCCCTTTGCAAGTGATGGTAGCTCCGTCCCTTCTGCAAGTGCCGCCGACTCCGCGCCCTCCCTGTGATGGCCGCTCTGCCTAATGTCTCATTTCCCCCTCGCCTTCCTTCTTGCCGAGGCATTTCAGCAGCTGGATCCACTCCTTTGGGGGGGGGGGGTACTGTCATGTTATCCTCACCAAGCCATTGAGAGGTGTCGGGGCTGCCGTGCCATGGGGTTCTGGCACCATCCTGTGGTCATTTCCGGAAATGACCTCCATACCCATATTTGGACTTCCTGTCCTTGTTATGTTCCATCATCTCAAACCGGTTCCTAATCCCATTATTAAAACTTCGCATGTGCTTCGGCAATCCTCTATTCACGCAAGCTCACCGTGACACCCAGATGTAAATGGTAGAACGAAGAACACAAAATAATTCAGTAGGAGGTTTTTCCTTTATCTGACAGAATAAATAAACTTGGGAAGACTGCAGTTTTCTAGCACTAAATTAGTCCTACCTGCACATTCCCATTTTTACAGCAAAGCTACTTAGCATGTACCTAAACTGGATTAAAAAATGTGTGTTACAGATGCCAATGTGGCTAACTGAGGTAGGTATTCCTTTGCAACCCAAATACTTCCATATTTTTTTACTCATCAAAAGGAAGAAATACCTTTTATTCATAGTTTTTTTACTTATTTTTTAGTGTCATTTTTTGCAGTGTACACTTTCTACTTTAGAAATATGGTAGATATTATAAATAAAAATCAAACAAAACAACCAATTAAACATTCTCAAAATTTTGCTTTACTCATGGGTTCTGGCTTCAGCCCAAACGATCTGTTTTGGGTAGTTGACATGTTTGTTTTGACTGTTTTATTGTCCGTTCAGATCAATTGACAGAAAAGAAACAGATGTTGGTGAGGATTATAAATTTTCCTGTATTTTATTTTCACTATGCACGTGCACAGATAGATCTCAGGGCGGGTTTGAGCCCCTGCCCTTTTCCTCTAAAACTCAACAAGTGTCCTTTTTGCTGGTGTTAATAAAAAAGGAATAATAATAATCCTTTTTTCCTTGAGCCCCTGTCCCCAAAATTGTCTGTGCAAAGCCCTGATTTTCATACATTTATAATGATGATTTTTTTGGTGATTTTTTCCCGCATTTTCTCCCCCCCCTTCCATTTTCTCCCCTTCCATGTCGGCAGCTCCACAACTCCTTGGACAGGTGTAGGATGGTGAGGGGTGCTCAATTTGGCCAGTTCATACACAGGATGAATACGTTCACCAACTATACTTCCGCAAATTAATCTACAGGCGCCTGATCTGTCACTGGAGAGCAACATAGCAAGGTAGATAATCCAACTTATCCATCCCAAAACCCAGGCAGCGCTATGCCAATTTGTTCTGCCTTGTGTTGGGGGTCCGGGCAAAGTCAGAAAAGCCATAGTCAGGCTTGAATTACAGACTATCATGATAGATGGTCCTGCAATGCAGTGACTTAGCCCAGTATGCCATGTGGGCCTCTCTATTTTCACAAATCTTTACATGTTTTTAATTTACTGAAAGATCTGCTGAGTTAAACACATAATAACAATAATAATATTATAATACAATAGTGTCCAGGAAATATTTTCAATCTGCCCCTCATACTATCAGCTTTCATTCATCCCTTGTCCTCCACTTGTTACAGCACCCTTTATGTTGTTAATATAAAAAATTCTATAAAACATATTGTCTTTCTATAGCTTACAATCAAAAATAATATGCCTGCAACTTTTAATGGACTCAAAGTACACCCAAGAAAACATTGTTATACTGAAGCATTGAAGCCCCCATGCAGTCTTTGTAATTTCCATTTTAAAATCATCTCTGTATGTGTATGAACTTACTGTGTGTGCTTTATGTAATGAAAATGTTAATTATCTGAGACTTGTTTGGACCTTCAAATTCTCACTCTGATCATGTCAGCTCAAAACCAAATAAACGGTTATTTGTATTAATGCTTAACATCAGGTATAAAGTAATATTGAAATGCTTACACACAGGCAATTTCTTTCTCCAGATTTACAAATGGAAAAGGTTGTCTGTACAAGAGGTAGGGTTTAGCAGCAGTAATAGCAACAACATTGTGATGAGCACCTTAAAGATCTTTAAGACCGAATTAAACCTGGAATTTCATGGCTACAGTAACAGTGATATGTTTAGCGTTTCTACTAAGAAATGCTGCACATATAAACAGCATATTACACATCTAGGCCAAAAATGAGAGGTTTGAAAGATTTTGACAATTGCAAAAGTCACAGACTGCATCTTTAACACCGAGGGCGTTGAAGTTGTCATACCAAGCCTGTCAAGATGCTCTCAATGTTGCAGCTGGTCCCGTGAGAAATGTTTTCATCATCTTAAGGAACAAGGTTTAGATTCACTTTCTTCACAACTGTCTGGGTCTGTGTGTGAAATGTTAGTTTGCTTGTGATGTGGACACAGACGCCGTTGAGGCGCTCTACCCACTCAACTTCAGACCTTTTGATGTAGATGGGCTGTTTTCACCCTCCCTTTCCTGTAGCCCTCAATCAATTCACTGACTTGCTGACGTGGAGGGAAAGATTGTATGTATTCATGGAACCCCAGTGCCAAGTCTCAGTTCTCGTTTGGGCTATCTTGTCAACACCGGGGATTATTATTAGTTCCAGGAAGAAACCTTTCTAGTCCAATTATAACTATTTCGGGTTCCAGTTAGAACCTAGGTTTGCTGGAACCAAAAATAAGGAATTAAAGATGATTCTACAGGTACAGCCAAAGGGTCCTATTTTAACGATCTGAAACGCATGTATCAAATGTGCAACGCAAGTGACTTTGTGGGTGGATCTTGGGCGCTGTTGCTGTTTTACCGGCAGGATAAATTATTCTTGCGCCCAACGTAAATCTAAAATGGGTAGGTCTGAAGTAGCTACATTAGTCATAGATGTAGTTTGGACGTAACATGCAATAGACCAATCAGAGTTTCATCTCACATTCACTTTAAGAGCAGGCACGTTTGTTCCATGGCGGATTGCTATTATACCGGCGGTTTTTCAATTGCTGTTGATTTTTCGTTTTTACAAAATGTAAATAAAGAAATATCACAAAGACATACTTACCAATATTTTGGGCTCACTCTCACTGAATCACAAGGTTATGAATGCATGGTTATATGTTTGCAATGTAATCTAACATTAGACCGAGATTACTTTGTTTATCTCACTATAGACGATAGCAGCTCTTCTGTCAAATAAGCCAAATGTTCATTCAGTTACACTGCATGTTTGTGTTTTCGATTAAACAGCATTTCACGCGCTGTTGCTGGCATCATAAATGGTGTCATCAGCCATGTCTTTAACGGATAGCCATTGTCCCCTTCACAGCCACCCATCCAAGGGGGGATTCCCCTCGAATATGGCAAGAATGGCAGAGTTTGCCAACATAAATGAGTCGTGGCTTGAGCCAGGGTAATTTGCAAAGACATTGGTGAATTTAGTATTAGCATCCCAAATGACTTGTATGTTGAGTTAATGAGTTCCCTTCCGGTTGACGTATATCAGTGCGAATAATTCAGCCTGAATAGTTTGGGTAAATGTGTACACTAGATTTATGCCTATTATTTCACATCTTAACCTCAAAGATTTTGCTTGTGTTGTAATATTTTTCCTTTTAATTACGTATGGTTTGCAAAAATGGGAACTGCTCTGTCTGTGTAGATGAGAGAAGCAAAGTGTATGCACGTTGTGCACACGCTACATTATGGCCAAGCATGCACCCTTAAAATAGCATCTGAATAACCCACCACTGACTTTAGACCTGGGCACGTATTTATCAAGCTTTTCAAAATGCCATTTTAGTCTTAAGTGCTGAGAATTTACAAAATGTACTCCTACTCTCAAAAAGTATAAAAGCAAGTTATCAAATTTCTTAAAGCTAAAAATCACTCTTACTCTCCCAGTTATTTAAGACAGCTTGTGAGGTCAAATGGTTAGGAGTTACCAGGCTTGTGATGGCACTGAGGAGAGATAGAGATGTGCGCAAATATTTTAGGTGAGGTAGAATTTTTTTGAATTGTTTGACGACGCACAGTTAATTTAACAGTATTTTTTGTACAAGGCAGGCATCATCTTCGTCAGCGACTGAGTGAGGGACATCATTTCACCTTTACACAGAAATGCATTTTCAGATAAATTGAAGGTGGTGATGGTGCTTCGTTTTCTTGCAACAGGAAAAATGCAGCACTGCAATGGTGATGATTAGGGCCATCAAAACCATCAATAAGCCAAATTGTCATGGAAAAAATGATGGCACTTGCAGCTCCACACATTGTCACGAGTTTCATTGACTTCCCAACAACACCCTGCATAATCCAACAGAAGCAAACACAATTAATGCAAATAGCCAGCTTCCCAAGAGTAGTAGGTGAAATACCCTGGTAGATACTCACCCCTTTCCATATGCCACTGACAAATTAACTACAACAGGTAGCCTATTTTGTAAGTTATTTATATACAATTGTTTCATAGTTTATTACAGTTTTTCCCAATTGCTAAAACACTAAAAGTGAATGCCCAGAGCAAAAGCGTCGAAACCGTACCATTTGCGTGCGAATATACACATTGTCGGCATGGCACCGTAAACAATTCTGCAACACACGGTGCAAAACACTACACACAGTGTTGCATGTTACACACGTTGGCCAAGGATGAAACACTCTGCAGTCAGCGCGTCCGTTCAATAATCAAAACACATATGACATTAACAACACCCCCGCACACACAGTAAAACACTTAAACAGTAGTTGAACACCAATCGGTCACATTTGTAGCACTATACATAGTAATCAGGTATGAGCACCTGTCGTGAGACAATTGCAAAAATATTATGGCTGAAGGACCAAGGGGAAGGAAAAGACGAGGAAGAAACGGGAAGAGGGAGAGGAGAACGAGGAAGAGATGGGGGAAGAGGGAGAGGAGAACAAGGAAGAGACAGGGGAAGAGGGAGAGGAGGAAGAGGAAGAGACTGGCAAAAACCAGACATTGGGGCCGAAACATCATTGGCCAAAGGGCCATCGAGATCGTCGCCGGGCAGTGCGGGGGCAACATCACCATGTGTGCCGCAATTAGTGGTCAGTAGTGATGCGCGGATCGTCTCATAACCCGCGGACCCCTTGTGTCGGGTAAATAAATTGTCACTTTATTTGTGGGGCGGGTTGCAAAAACCCCCCAAAAAAAGCAGTTGAAAAACCGTCCGTAGAAATAGATAGTTTTGTAAGTGATACGGAAAAAGTGATTTAGGCCACTACAGTGAATCACTACTTAGAGTAATCAACATTGAATGTGTCTGGATATATGCCAACCTGTACATACTGGAATCTTTGCTCTTTGACTCTGTCTGAGTTGCGATCAAAGGGCACTATGTATAACTGTTTCATGCGCAGTCTGTTGCGCTTGAGGACATGATCAACAGTAGAGAGGCTGACACTGTTGATACCCTCAAAATTTACATGGTCCTCAATTATCTTCTGCTGAATTTCACTCAGTTTAATGGCATTGTTCTCACAGACCATATCAACAATTAGGGTCTCTTGGTGTGGGGAGAACATACCTGTCCTCCCACCCCCATGTGGCAGTCTTTCAATTCTAAAAAAAGAGAACATGGAGTTACAAAAATATACATGGAATACTAGGCCTACCAACCCTCCATTACAATACTACAGTACATTGGTACAGTGATGTACTGAAACATATACAGGTCCTTCTCAAGAAATTAGCATATTGTGATAAAGTTCATTATTTTCCACAATGTAATGATAAAAATTAAACTTTCATATATTTTAGATTCATTGCACACCAACTGAAATACTTCAGGTCATTTATTGTTTTAATACTGATGATTTTGCCATACAGCTCATGAAAACCCTAAATTCCTGGTTCAAAGAATTAGCATATTTCATCTGACCAATAAAAGAAGGGTTTGTGATACAAAAAAAAGAAAAAGTCAACCTTCAAATAATTATGTTCAGTTATGCACTCAATACTTGGTCGGGAATCCTTTTGCAGAAATGACTGCTTCAATGCGGCGTGGCATGGAGGCAATCAGCCTGTGGCACTGCTGAGGTGTGATGGAGGCCCAGGATGCTTCGATAGAGGCCTTAAGCTCATCCAGAGTGTTGGGTCTTGCGTCTCTC
>JACXGM010009690.1:8088-27346 GCA_016801145.1 Umbra pygmaea | reverse complement strand
TAAACAGCGATCAATATTAACCAAATTTATCTCTCAAATTGCTCATCATAACCACTGAAAATTATAAAAACAACTAACCCAAATTCCAATTATTTTATATTTTTTTATTTTGCTGATCCGAAAAATGATCCGATCCGTGACTCTGATCCGAAAACCGATCCGATCCGTGAGTTTCATGATCCGTTGCACCCCTAGTAAATAGCATGTCCTACTGGTGAATAACATGTCCTACTGGTGAATAACATGTCCTACTGGTGAATAACATGTCCTCATGCTTTTGCCGAACATTACATGATCAGTCTGTAGAAACGCAACACAAGAGAGTGTAGAGTTATGAGATCAGTATTTCACAGTCATGACGAATGCTCTCTAATCCGTGTGGTCTGTGTTGTGGGCTGGCAAGAACGTGGGCAGAACCTGGCTGGCATATGACTAAAGGACAGACCAACAGACAAAAAAACAGACTTAATATACAAACACTAAGCCACAGGTACGGATCAAGGTGACTTGATCACATCAAAGTGTATAATCTGCTGAATAAACAAATAAAAACAATACAACACATATGCTTCATGGCCCACATCACAACAGGAAAATTCACGAAGGAGTTTGATTGTATCTACTGTATAAGGGGCGATCTTAATTGACAGGGGCATCATATTTACCCCTATGTATCTGCTCATTTCCATTAGAGATTTTCTTTCTTTCTCGCTCATGAAAACAGAGCAAATTTCCCAGAGCTTGAAAAAGACAGGGCGGGTCTTCCACACAGCGGCATCTGTGTGAGACAGAACTTTGCAACGCATGGCGAGCTAGCCGCCTAAAAGGAAATTATTGTGTTGTGAATAACAAATGATAAATGATGGTTTACATTACTTTATTCACTACATTAACACGAATAAAAAGATACATTAGCAGCTGAGGTGCACTGACAAGTCCGGACCAAAGCACACTTGTTAACTGTTGGATGCATAACCTTCCTCCATGAAGCCAGTGAGAGATCAAGGGAAAGCTGCCAGACGCAGTACTACTCCGCTGGCTGTCATGCAATCTGCTACTATCACTGATGACATTAATAGCGTGGGTCAAATGGAAGAGTAATACCAGCTTTAACTCAGACTGTAAAATAATGAGAATAATGTCATACATAGTGACAAACGTGCACATGCACGTACACACACTAAACAAAGTGTGTCAGTCCTGGAGGAAGAGCTTGCATCATTTTACACTATGAAAAATATAGCATTTCTAGAACTACTACTCTACTGTATTTATTCGTGTGTGCACGTGCGTGCCTCCAAATGCACTGATGGCCAAAAGGCATGTTGCGTGCTGAAGCGTACCTTGATGAGATGTTTGTTGACCCATTTCGTGAAGGTTTTCTTCTGCACCCGGTCTCGCTCATCTGGAGAAGAGGAGAGAGAAATGGTGGTTCATTACATAAGAACAACAATATAATTCACTATGTATAATTCACTATGTATAATTCAGAGGCACCCTCCTGAAACACTTTACCCACCAAAACTGTGATTCCACTTGTGTAGTACAGGGGACACTCTCCTAAAACTACTGGCACAGTTGGAAATTAGCATCTATGCTATAATCTGGCTCATTTACAGAAGTGTAAGATTGTTGATTAATGTGCACTGTCCCAAGTAAATAAATAAACAATATCCTAAAGGCCGAAACAAAAATCTGTGCAGCTTCCCTAATGTCTGGGAAAATCCTGCATGGTCATAGCTTTGTTGTTCTTGCATGGCCAACGTTTCTGCATGACGCTGCAAAGTCTACATCTGGACGCGTGCTGCAAAGCTACAGTCGACTCTGTGTAATACTTACAGTATCAATGACCCAACTGATCAAATCAGCTCAGGACAATCGCAGGCTACATGGCTAAGAGGGTTTTTACACTACCATAGATACGATAGCTTTCAGCAACATTTACCGTAGTGTAAAAGCCCTCTAAGTGGTACCTGGACACTGATTGATTGATGACACTGATGAGACAATGGCACGATAGGCTTTATGTATTTGACATTGATGAGGGTTCCTCTGTCTGTGGTGAATAGGACTGTTGACGCAATGTTTACATGTTCCCTCAGTCAAACTAGCCTTACAAACACTCCCTGACTGACACATTCATACACACACTCCTCCATTGTTGCCAAAGAAAGCCATGTTACTGAGTAAGTGCCGGGGTTTTGCACAACATGCTTCCAAACTTTTCCAGACTATAACTGCTACTTTCTATTCTGAGCTCCCAGCCGCCATCCGGAGGCCAGAAGAGTGACACAGCTATGACCAGAATAGCACCTGATGACGGGCTTCATCTGCGTTATCGACAATTTCCTTTCCCCACTCTTCCTCCTGGTCTCATATCTGGGAATGACAAGCATGCAGACGATTTCCCCCTTCCAGTTTCATGCCTGACACCCTCCAAAAGAATTCCTCACCAGAAAGATGATGAATGTAGAGCGAACAAAAAATGTGTATTCTTAAACTACAATACCAAGCCCCATTCAAATATTAGACTTAAACACCCTACATTACTTTTATAGCAGGCAAATATTTTATATTCAGGGAATACTTCCTAGTTCTTACTGTTCATGTGGTTGCCACAGTGACGCTAGGACATGTAGAGGCCATGAAGACGAAGATAGTCTAACTTCCTCTCTAGATAGGCCTAAATACTTTACACACCAGGCTCAAAACTAAGCCCACACATATTTGTCCACATTATTTTTTGTTTTGTTTTACACGTTCCCATTACAGTTAACAAACACAAGTGGTCTTTGTGACCTATATCTGTCAGTGACACCAGAAGCTTATATTTTAGTACAAGGTTTTAGAGTTTGAATGCTGGTCAAATATTTGAACACAGTGTACCATGAAAAGCAAGATGACAGAGAGACACACACACACACACACACACACACACACACACACACACACACACACACACACACACACACACACACACACCATGAATAATAACAATGTACCCAGGGGGCCTCAGCAATACCGGCATTTCAACATGCTCTTGCTAAACTGTTGACACCAAAATCTGCATTATTTCACTAACCTGGGTATCAAGCCCAACCTGATCAGTGGAAACACAATGCTGTCTTTGGGTTATTTCAGATGACGTTTATTCATCAAAAATATGCAATTGGTGGAGCTCACGTGGTAAGACCCTGGTACACAAGGTGACCAGTATGAACATGTATGCCTGAACAAACTATAATTTGTTCAGGTAAAGCGCAACGGCTTAATGATGTAAAACTAGTTACAGGGTATTAGACAATCATAGCGCCCCCTGTAGTTCTGAGAAGAAATATCACAACAACCCACGTAGCAACTCCCCGTGAGGACGCGTCCGATGCCAAGTGAAGACTCTATAAACCAACAGACGAGTGTGTGAGTGTTTTTGTATGTGTGACAGCCACAGAAAGGCACGCATTTCACCACACAAAGAAACATTGTTCTGCAGCCCACACCCATCCACACACTTCTCACACCCAACACTCAGACACACACCTGCTTTGTTGAGCCTATGTCAACAAAACTGCCCTACTCTCAGGGTCCAACACCTGCGTACGATACAGTTACATTAACGTTACATTAACCACATGAACCAGCACTGACCTGCACAGCACATGAGAGCATGCAGGTGAGCGTTGAGGCTGCACTCGTTCTGGTAGTACGGCCACATCTTTCCTTTCAGAAGTTCCTCTCTCCTTCCTTTACCTGGCTTCTAAAATAATTTCCCGCCCAGTGTAAATCCTTGTTTGCCATTCCAAAGTCTGGTAAAAAACTAACTATTTGACTTGGTCTCAAAACCAAACTGTATTCCAGTGGATGTGAATCTCCTAAAACAAGTTGTTTTGATGGATTTGATTCTTCCAAAAGAACTTCTTGCAAAGGCCTTTCACCCGGCGACTCAGCCACGCTTGGGGGTCTTATTTCTAGGTCGCCTTCTTCCTGCCGCTCCCTGGTTCCCTCTCACCTTCAGCCAGACCCACTGTCGCAGCCATTTCAGAACCCCTGGCTGGCTCGTTCCCCCTCTCTCCTAAAGGAGTTGGCCTCACACGTGTGTGTCAAGTTCCAAGCTGCCTGTCCCCTCCAGAAATTTAGGACTGCCCCTCAGCCGGCCTCCCTCTCTCGCTCGTCCACTCTATCAGTCACTCCCACTCACTAATTGGTCAGAGGAGCTGTCAGTCACTCTGTTACCGGTGCACAACAGAAACTGTGTGCTTCATGATGCAGCTGACAGACACTGACACTACAGACTTGCCTGGTTCAGAGCTACTATTCACTCTCGTTCTCATATACAGTCTCCTCTGTCTCTTTCCTTCTCTTTAGTGAGTACCTCACGGTTAAACTCTGCTGGCTGAGATTTGCAACGTGTCAAGATGTCGCAACAGCGGGTTGAGGAAGCGTTTTGCCGTTAACAGTTTGAGGTCAGCGAGCTTTGCCTTCTTCAGTGTTAAAGTGTTGAAGTTTCCTTTTCGAGAGAACACTACTTGGATGTAGGTAAATAGGAAATCAAAAAGAGATCACGCTGGTTTAGAGTCCTTGAAGTGTCCCGTGATGATGATGTCACACTCTGTCATTCTACAGTAATCAAGATAGCGGCAGACTCACTGACTTTAACCAACATGAACTTTCCTTTATCTAGGCATTCAAGTACAAAAGTCACACAACCCCCAAAGTCACTGGCTATCAACTGTAAATGATCTATAGAAGGTGATGATGTCAGTGAATATTTCAGTGTCTAACATTTCAGCTTGACTACAGAAAAGTCTGATGCCATCTTGTTTAATAGTGACAGGAATCGGACCTGAAAGAGCATCTAATTTCAAGAGTACCTTCTCTGGTCTGCTACACAATTATAACATGGAATGAGTTAATGTGGACCTATGTGTAGGAGGTCTACTGAAGAAATTACCTGAACTGGTTCCTTGATTTTCCAGGCCAGTTCTAGGAAGACTTATGCTGACTCATCCTTTAATCAAAACCTCTATTTCTATATTTAGCTTGATATGATCCTTTCCAGCTACAATAACAACAGTATTTTCTTCACTGTCACTCTGTCCATTTCAACAACAGAAGCAAATGTGACAAGAGATCTGAAATCATGAATCAGCAAAAAAGCACCAGACACAGAAACCGGCCCAGGCTACACCTCACACCTTCATCAACACTGCTGTGATGACATGTGACCAAATGGTGCCGTAAGCTCTAGGCGTCAAAGATTTAAAAGTGGCATAACCGTAGTGGCTGTCCTGGCCAGAGGCAGGTTCTTATTTGTGGTTTGTCCTGAGCCACTGAAGCCAGGACCTAATTTAGCATTCAACAGAACCGGAACAAAACGCATACAGGACTAGACGACCTCATCAAAAGCAGTGACACACACTGACGGTACACTCCGTTGGAACTGTCCCGACACACACACACTCATCCTGTCCTCGCTCTCCTCATCCTGGCGATGGCGTCACTCGCACAGCCGTGTTTTTCTCCTCCTGTTTGGACAGTGACATCAGCTCTCCCTCCACCACTCCGACCCCTCAGAATGCCTTTTCCTCTCTCGTCCTCTTCCTTGTTTCGGGTCACTCCGGTTTGAGAGGATTTTGCTCATCAGTTTTTAGAGAGAGCGTTTCTTCTCTGCTCCGCGTTTCCCTCGGCCCTCCGAACTATAAATACCAGACGGAGCTTACGCACCTAATACCACGCAGCATGCTTATCCCTCGCTCCCTCCCTCCCTCTCTCTCTCTCCCCCTCTCTCTCCCTCGTTATCACGACTAATCTCTCTCCTCTTCGGTCGCTCCCTCCATCAGTATCATTTAACCAAACCGAGGAGGTCCGTGTGCCTTGTGTCTTCTCCTCTGGCTGCTGTCAATCTCATTCTCCTTTGCTCCCGCTATTGTTTTGGGGTTAGATCTCTTTCACTTTTCTATGTCTTTCACTTTCCTTCTCTGAGTCCTCCAGTGTCCCAGATATTCATTCATCTTCTTCTCTGTACGCAGTGGCACTTCCAGCCTGGTACCTCCTTCTCTCACTCTCTCTCTCTCTCTCTCCTCCCATCTTCTCCATCCTTTGCAATGGCTATGTAAACACAATATGTACTCAAGTGTGAGCAAATTGAAGTCAATCAAACCAAGCTCATGACATTAAACAAATATCCAAACCACTCATATATGGGGTTAGAACGACCACACTGATATTTAGTTCCTCCCCAATTAAAAGTGCTCCCCCGTGGCAGCCCTCTGATCAGATTAGCACTAATTTAATTTTGTCTTTGTTATTGGTAAGGACTGGGATGAAAGGCAGTGTAAAGTTCATTAGGATGGCAACATTTGAAGAAGAGCTGCTGTGCATTGTAGAGAGGATAACTGGCTACAACAGGATCCAAGTAGTTTGAGTTTATACATTTGGGTTAAGTCTGCGTTTAATTAGTCAACACTTAACATGGCGGTTCACTGAAATAATGTAAAATAATATTTGTATTGTTTTATTTTATAATAAAGGAGTCAAAATGAAATCAATAAAAATATATATTGATTAGTTAACATTTTATATACCGCAGCTTTTCAAAACAAATGTATGCTATTTTAAAGTAATACATTGTATTTCCACAATGCTTTTTGTTAACAAAATATATTTTTAATAATACACTGCTCAAAAAAATTAAGAGAACACACAATCATCACAGTATAACACCAAGTAATTAATATCATTTTTCATGAAAACAAACAGCTTACTATTGGAAATATTTATAGACCTCCCTCTGCTCCCACTGATTCCTTAAATGGTACCTTGGCTACTATTAATTCTCTTGACAGACACAATGAACTGATTATATTGGGTGACTTTAAGTCTTTTAGGCAGTGTAAGCCTTACTCAGTTAATTAAAGAGCCCACGAGAGTAGATGGCCGTTTCTACCTTGCTTGACTGGATCCTTGTTTCCAATCCTGATAAGATTATTAAATCGGGTGTTTTATCAGATTGTTTTAGTGACCATTCTATAATATACTGCATCTGGAAAATTTAAATATAGAGTTCCCCCTATAAATATATCACAATAAGGCAATGTAAAAATATTAATGTGGATTATTACATCCGTGATCTATTAGATATTAGATGGGACAGGCTTCAACTAATTCCACATGTGGAAGAGGCATGGAACTTCTTCCATAATGACGTAAAAACCGTAATTGATAAACATGCTCCTGTGAGAACGATTAAAGTCCAAGGCAGGCATTTACCATGGATAAATTCTAATCTAATTCAATTATTCAAACAAAGGGATAACGCTTGGGTTAAATATCGTTTCTCAAAAGATGAATCGGATGGGACAATATACAAGCAGTTAAGGAACAAATGTAAAACTGAAACTAGGAATGCCAAATCTAATTACTATAGAGACTGTTTTTCTTGTGATTTCAATAACCCTAGGCACTTTTGGAATCATTAAATAATATTCTTAACAAAATTAAAAAAACTGTGAAACAAATATGCTAAGGTAATGACATTTTATCTGATCCTTTGCATATAGCTCATCCCTTTAATCATTATTTTTCATCTTTATGCGGTTCAAAATCTGTTTGCTCTGATGGTTTGGCATGGTCATCTTATTCTTCCATGCCTGCTGGCTTTTTTTCATTTAAAATGATAATGCCTACTGATGTCTGTAATGCATTACAGGACCTTAAATTAAAGTGTAGTGCAGGACCAGATGATCTGGAAGCTAAGTTTATCAAAATTGCAGCTCATATATTGATGTTTCCTCTTGCAGATCTTTTTGATCTATCATTAACTTCCTGTACTGTGCCACAAATTTGGAAAGCTGCACGTGTGACACCTCTTTTCAAAGGTGGAGACCAATCTGATGTGAATAACTATCGCCCGATTTCTATCATTTGCACTGTTGGTAAAATATTTGAGAAATTAATTTTTAATCAACTAAATGAGTACATTAATTATTATAACATCTTATCTCCACATAAATCTGGCTTTAGATTCAATTTTTCTACTTCAACTGCTCTCTCAAAATTTACAAATGATGTCTTCTCGGGTTTTGATAATGGTCATTTTATTGGAGCTGTTTTCATTGATCTCTCAAAGGCCTTTGATATGGTTGACCATTATCTTCTACTGGGTAAGCTTTATTCTATTGGTTTGACTAAACATGCTGTGCTCTTTCAACTCTTATTTGCCTAATAGATGTCAATGTGTTTTTTACCAAGGATTGTTTACCAAGGATTCCAGTCAGATTATTTAATTGATGATAAAGGTGTTCCTCAAGGCTCAACTTTAGGCCCCTTACTTTTTTCAATCTTTATCAATGACCTGGCACAAGTTTGTTCTCAATGTGATTTAGAGCTTTATGCTGATGACACTGTCATCTATACCTCTTATCGGGATTTGCTGCAAATTTTCTGATCGGGATTTGCTCCAAGTTCAAAGAACTCTTCAATCTGACTTATGATAAAGTACAACAGTGGCTGTTCATTAATAAGCTTCTGTTGAACATGAGAAAAACTTGCTGCATGGTGTTTTCCTCGAAACAAAATTGCCGTTGTGCTTCCTGTTTTGAAATAAAGTTATTAGATGGGTGATGGGTCCCTTATGCAGATTGTGGAGGAATTTATACATTTGGGCCTCTGGCTACACTCCAACCTTACCTTTAAAATACACATTGATAATATAATTAGGAAAGTATATGGATGTCTTAACACTCTGTACAGATCAATTAATTGTTTTTCAACTCAAGTCAAATTTTTTTTATTGATTATGCAGATATAGTTTACACTAATACTTTTGAGTTCAATCTTAAACCCCTTAATGTTGTATTCAATTCTCTTTGTAAATTTATATTGAAATTTAAAACTCATCATTGTCTTATGTATGATTCATTAAACTGGTTGCAACCTAAACCGCAAAGGGATTACCACTGGATTCTGTTTATCTTTAAATGTGTTTATTCCAATTGTCCGGCATACCTTAAACAACATTTAATACCCTACTGCTCAACATACTCACTTAGACACCTCCAATGTCCAACATTTTTTACGGTACCAAGGTTATTTTCTGTAGCTGGTAGGAGAGCATTTCAATATAAAGCCCCTCAAGACTGGAATAACCTTCCTCTTTTTTTGAGGTCTATTTCTATATTTGGTTTATTCAAGTCGTCACTTCTTTCGTTTCTTAAAACTACATGTTTTTGTAATTAGGGTCACCAATGGTATTACATATAAACCATTTATGTAGAAAACATATAGTAGTATGTATACAAATATGACTTTCCTTGTCATTTTCTTTGGACATTTTTATGTGACGTTACTTTTTGTTATAAGGCATATTGATAAATGACGCATTAGTTGTTTAATGCATTCGGCTGATTATTTGTCAATATACTCTAATGTGTGCTATGTTAATTGTGGGGTGAAGGGTAGGTGAGCGTGTTATTATTTTGTATATATGTCTGTGTCTGTCTTTTTTGTACTGTGTGGTTAACCTTGGTGTTTGTACATATATGTGCAGGACCCCCTTGAAAATGAGATGATACATCTCAAGGGGTTATCCTGAAATAAATTCAAATTCAAGTCAATTAAACTTCAGGGACATCAATCTATCCAGTTAGGAAGCATAAGTGACTGTGAATCAATGTCACCTGTTTTTGTGCAAATGAAAGTAACAACAGCTGCATTGGAGGCATCAGCAAGACAACCCCCAAAAAGGGAATGGATTTGCAGGTGGTGGCCACAGACTATTGCCCTCTCTTTATCCTTCGCGACTGATTCTTCTCTAGATTTGTATTTTGCTAGTGTCCTTGTCACTTTTGGTAGCATGAGGCGGTACCTGCAGCCCATTCAGGTTGCACAGGTAGTCCAGCTCCTCCAGGGTGGCGCATCCATACATGCCGTTCTAAAAAGGTTTGCTGTGTCTCCAAGTATAGTCCCAAGAGCATGGAGGAGGTACCAGGTGACGGGCCACTACATAAGAGAACTTGAACAGGGTCGTAGGTCATTAACCAAGCAGCAGGATCGGTATCTGCTCCTTTGTGCAATGAAGAAAAGGAAAATATAATTTTCATTATGCCCTATATATCTCCTTGCCGTAGTGGGATAAGTTGGTGCATTGCAGGACAGTCTACATCATGATGGTCACGGGTTTGATTATGTACAAGGAACAAGTGTTTAAGATTGGAATCACCTGTTACACGATCATCATTATGTTCTATAAAAGCCGTTTCCAGAATTGTTTTGTAGACACCATCATTTTAACAGCTACGGTTTTTGTTGTATAAAGTTGTAAACATTTTTTTATCCAATTCTTCGATTAATCGAAGAAATAACCGTCAGATTAATCGATGATCAAAATAATTTGTGGTTATTCCCTGGCAACGCAGAGTCGGGAGTGTGTTAATGCGCTGATAAAACGGTTGCCAACATTTTATCTAGGAAAATGAATGTTTTAATTAGTATTTTTAGTGAAATAAAATGGTTGCGAGGCATGCGGTTATAACGTCTAACATTAACGTACCCCCCACCACTCCTAACACAGTCAAGCAAAAATCGGTGCAGTTTTGCATTCTAAGCACGTTTCTTTGAATAGTTTTTCTGGAGATTTTTATATACATCCATCAAAAGCCACAATGTGCAATCTTGGCTGGAAAAAAAATGTTATAAATACGGGCAGACGTCCATGTATGCAGGTGCTGTCATTAAAAGGCTATAATTATGCATAAAGCTATGCATTTTGTATTCGTTCCCGATTATTGGATAGTAAAACACTTTAGCATTTGTTCTAAGCGCAGTACTGCAGTTACATTGTAGTCTAAGGATTTGACCAAATGGTATATTTTGTATGAGGTGTCTAGAATTATTACTTTCTGTGTGGCTTGAGGTAGATGGTAGTTTTCAAAATACCAACGTGTTTATAAAGGTAATGTCTAAAAAGTCTATCCTTTCTGGATTTCTGTCTGCTGTCAATTTTTAAATTCGGATCTGATTTAAGAGAGAAACTCACACACAACATGATGGTAATATGGATTTTTTTTAAATAATTATAAATACAAATCTCTTCCCAGTGCCACATGAATAGATTGGCATAGGGGTAAAAGCAGCACTCATTGCTGTAACCATGAAAAAGCCTAAATGAATGAATTAAGCATGTAAATATAAATTAAAACACACATTTCTACTAGTAAATAAAATGTTTGCTTATGTTGTTGTTTGCATTAGTGGTTTAAGCACCTTACAACGTTGTTCTGTACATTGCCTTGGAAAAATAAACTCATTGCGGCATCCATTATAAGGTTTGCATAGAACTTAGGTGTTTATCCCTTAATCTTTTATAAACTGTTCACTTGACACAGTCGTGTGCTGTAAAAGTGTGAGATTCATTTCAATCGCGTTTAAAAAATTAAACAGGATATAGAAATGAAATATTGTTTTTAGTTCTTGAACATAGCTAAAGCGTTCAGCATCAGAAACATACTTTTTTAATTTGCGCTTTTATTACAAATAATGTAATAGCCCACATAAATTAGCTATAGCTAATGTAATTAAACACATGCACCTGGTCATTAATGTTTCCACAACCGATTAGGCGATGATTTTCCGCAAATTTCAATGACAGCGGGAGAGAGTATTCAATCTACTAACAACGCGTAAGAAAACGATTGCAGGCTATAAGCCTCAATAATTTACAGAAGATATAAATAAAACAATAGGCAAAACAATAATAGCAGGCAACTTGTAAGTCTGATTCCAGGGCTCTACGCAAACTTCTATGCCAAGGAGTACATGTACTACGAAATAAAAAACTATCGGAGCACACAAAGAAATTTAGGAACGCATTGAAAAAGGTTCAAGTTACACAGAATTTATACTTTTTATTTTCCCAGGGTTTATCCCCACCTTTCTCTCACTTTGACTGCACTGCGTCATCACAAAAAACTACTGTGGTTGGCACATGACTCCTTGTGGAATGTGGGAGTTGTAGTTTTTTTTAACAATTAGAAGCGGGGGGGAAATGCATTATGGTAGGTTGTAATCTTTACTTGCACACTGTGCTAGTAAATCATTTTTCCTTTTCTCAAATGTCTATTTTTAGTAGCAAATACTACTTCTGAAATACTTGCACTGTAGAGCTCTGGATACAAACAACTGTTTGCATATAGAAGTATTTCATCTTAATTTCGCTGGTAAGAACGCTAGGCTAACGTAATTCCTCTTTCATAGACCCGCTTGTAATAAAGATGTTAAAACTGGAGGCTATTCAAGGGCGTAGGAACAGGTGGGGACAAGGGGGACATGTCCCCCCCAATGATACAGACAGGCAATGTGGTCCCCATAAAAATATATGGTGTGTGTCCCCCAATATCAAACTTGTTCCTACGCCCTTGAGGCAATTTCTTGTTCTTTTTTTAATATGAAAATGGATAAATGGATAACAACACAACCCGTGATGTGGTATGGCAACGTGCAGCACTTTCATGGATAAGCCCTTGCCTGGTTCCAGTTCCTGAATCAGGCTAGATATGCCCGTAACTAGGTCAAGGAAATCCAACTGTCCCATAAATTCGTATCGGGTGTAATGTCTACTTGTAGTGTTTGTGTTAGGAAGTCAGTTCGTCACTTTGTCCAAGGCGTGCAGGTAGAGGGCTCTGGAAAACCAAGGGTGTGTAATGTGAGTGGTAGGTAAGACAATTAGGATAGTCAGCCACCACCAGTGTATTGACATAAGACAGCCACTAGCTAGCTATCGCTTTGTCACGAAAAAAACACTTACAAAAAAGACTAGATTACTTAAAACCTGTGGCTGGTTTGCATTTCTAGGGCCCTATGGTTTCCACGTTGCTGAAAACACGGACGGAATCGCGGAATCTATCAATAAAAACAGAATTTACTTAACACGGAATCTCGCGGAATTTGAATATTTTCGAGCAATCTATATATTTTTTCTATAATCCAAATATATTCCAGTAATATTAACAACTGTCATTGAGTTTGTCCTAATACAAAAGGCAGCAAACATGGAAGTTAATTTGCGCTCTATATATAGGCTATATGCAGTGTGTTTCTCTAACGAATTTGGCCAGCATGCGCTCCGTCATATCGTTCAAACTTTGTAATCTGCTTGATAACTGACAGCTATTAACAACGGTATCCACTCCATTCTAAATTTTCCAATCAGACAACGCTTGTTTTTTCTCCATTCAATCACGTATCCAAATGCATATAACTAGGAATTGGCTACTATGTTCCTTCACCTGAAGCAATTTTCTGACGGTCTTGCTAATCAGGCAGCTGGCACTCAGGGAGAGCAAGGTCGAAATAGCGGTACTGCTGCTGAATGTTATGGCTTTGTCCACACGATTGCGCCTGATACAACTTCTTAAAATAACGTTTATAAATATTTTTGTTTGTCGTTGTTCTACTTTTCTTCCATATCTTAGGAAATCTTTGTCTTCTCTTTTATTTTTATTTTGGGTAGATTCATCTGTAAGAAGAAATAATGTGTTATTAACATGACTAATATTTTGTGAAATAGCCTTCTGCCTGTCTAGAAGTACTTTGATCATATGGAAAGTAAATTTAGCCTACCTGGCAATGATTTTGCAAACTGTACAGCAAAATTCTATATATTTTAGGTTTGGGTGCGTGCTTCTGAAAGAAACTTTTGTCCAAATCATGGAAATTGGAAAACATAACGGAAATCACGGAATTTGGTAAGAAATGAAACGGAATTGGCGAAAAAATAACACGGATTTCATAGGGCCCTACATGTCTACATCAGCGACAATCTTTTTGTCGTAAGTGAATGTTAATATCGCTTTTATTTTTTAGATGGTCTTATTTGGAAGTTGCTGTTGAGATTTGAAGCGAGAGGAATTATCCGTAATGTTTTTTATTTTGTTCAGCTCCCAGGGGGGCGTAGTGATACTTTTTAATTACATACTACAGCACAGGCAAAATTCTACAGTGCAGATATCAGGGAATTGTCATAGACTTGGAATGCAATTTTAGCCAATCAAATTGCAGATATCGCCAAACCCATTTTATAAATATTATTAATTACTTTTCTACTCCCAAACCATTCAGTTGTTGGGATACACCCACACTTTATTACAGAGAAAATCTGCTTTTAAAGAGCTACTTTATTAACATAATTATCCATCTGAAATCACCTACCAAGTCCCACCTTGCAAAGCAATCATTGGTTTAGAAGACTTAATTAGTGTCGGATTATTGTAGCCTATAGAAACAGAGAGCAGTGCCCTCTGTCCCCAAACAACGTGCAGCACCCTTCTTAAACCCCATGTTAGATGGGATGGGTAGGGACATGTCTGGACATGTCTGAGACTAAGGGGGACTTTTACACATCAGTTTGTTTTTGGACTAACTTCATGTGACTGGAGTGTGCATGTATGTTTAATAAAGCAGACGGTAGTACTTTAGTGCCTCCAGTGGAGAAACCTGACTATGTCAGCTGTATTTGATAGAAAGTCACTCGCTCAACACAGTTTTTATTTACACTGTATATAGGACCTAGACAAGGCAATGCAATGAAACAGAGATAAAGAACACACCCAGCCCTGCCCCATACATCCTGCTGGCTCCTTCCTGAAGGAGCTAAAAATAAACCCAGTGTGCCATGTCACAAAAACACATGTGTACATACACACAGAGCTCTGTGCCACACATCAGTAATCATTTACACACAACCATGCATCCAACATCTGCTGACCTGCAAAACCTCACACAGAACACACACACTAATGGCCCCGAGAAAAGGCACATTCAGTTTTGACCAACGGACAACCCAGTGAATGTGAGTTCCTGTAGACATAGGAAACAGCATGTCAGACCTTCCAGTAGATCACAGAGTAGGATGAGCTGAACTGTTACAGACATTAATCATGCAAAGAGTCAACATATATATTATACTTCTGTGTGGGATGGTTATTATTTAAATCAAACTGACACGTGTCTACCAACGTGTCTGTCAATGTATTTTCTGGCTAATTAGTAAATAGCCTGGTCTAGACTAAGTCATGTAGACAATCATTGGGATAACAGATAAATGGATGCAGTCTATTGACTGAAATATGTTGTATTGTGCTGTGACTGAATGTAGGAAGTTGAAATGACACAATAATATTGTTTTCACTGGGCTTGTATTATTGGCAACATTACAGGACAGACGTTCTGAACAACTTGGCTTTATGTTCATTTAATTAACTGACTTTATATTTCAAAAAGCAGCCTTAAGAACCGTAAGAAACCTAACTGGAAAAAGGCATACTGTACGATTACATAAGAGAAAGTTAATTCCAAATAAGCTCATATGAATCAATGGAACATTGACAAGTAGCAGCTTTGCTTTGAGAAAGGCCAAATAAGGACAGCAGTGCAAAAATGAGTCACACTCGTTCTGGTCTAATCAGACCAGAACAAGAGTCAGAAGGCAATACAAATTCTACACAATGACTAAATGAGAGAAAAGCTAGGAGAAAAAATAATTAGCTAATGACTCTACATGCTAATTGTCATCTACACCAATTCAAAACCAATATGTTGACTAAAAGGCTCAACGCTAATCGTCCCCTTCTTCAATAGAAATCGGGAACACCAGTGACCTAGCAATCATGACTGCAGAAAACAAGCAGACGAGTCATCGAATGATGTCAAAAGGGGAAGAGTCAAGAGAAAGCAGGACTGTCCCACCCCCTTGTCTAAAGAGGCAGAAAGGGCCGCAGTGATAGGGGGAGGACTGTCTTTCTCCTGGTCCAATATGTTTCAAGGATTATTCAGTATACCTGGCATAAAGAGAGGCGTACGCCGGCGGCGCCGGCAGAACCACATCCCAGCCGCCATGAGGAAGTGAGCTGCCACCACCACGATGGACGTGATGACCGCCGGGTCCGTGAGCAGGCTCATTGCGAACCGTTAGCGTGCTATCTGAAGTCGTTCAGTCCCAAAATAGGTGCCCGACACTGATCCTTGGGTTTGTCCTTAAAACTATCAGTTAGAAACAAGCTCCCGCATAGACTTGGGAAGTGACGTCCTCAGCCGAGCGAATTTAGAAGCATTTTCTCGTTTCACTTCCAGTCTCTCTTTTTGTTGGTTTGTCTTAACTCTACGTACTCCTGTCTCCAGGTTCTTATGTTTTTGAACACGTAGCCTCAATGCTGAGATGAGGAAAATCCTCCTCCATCCAGCGCCGTCCTCCTCTCTCTCTCCTCCTTTTGATAGCCCCTGTCTCTCTGACACTCGTTCACTGAATTCCTATCCACTGAAACAAGCTCCCGGCTTTGAGCCGTTGCTCCGACCACCGTTCTAACAAAGTAAATAAAATTAAACAGACGTAGCTGTTGGTTTCCTTCGCTGTGGAGGAAACCACATGGGAGAACGTCTTTTCCTGTGTGTCTCGTTGTGTGCGTGTGTGTGTGTATCTGTCACTATGAGTGTGTGTCAGGTCGCGTGTGGTGGTGGTAGGTTTGTGACTGTGTGGGTGCCGTTGTCTCCTAGTGTTTATTTGTCGTTGCTATGACTGAGCAAACGCCACTTGTTCCAAAAATGTATTGGGCTATCTTTGAATGGAAGAATCTTGACTGCTGGCGACTCAATGTTCAACGGCTGTGGGCTGGGGTGACAAAACACCAAACCAAACTGGACGTGTTCCATGTGATAATAACCACAAATGGGTCTTTTCTTGTGTGCGTGTCCCTTTGTGTGTGTGTGTGTGTGTGTGTGTGTGTGTGTGTGTGTGTGTGTGTGTGTGTGTGTGTGTGTGTGTGTGTGTGTGTGTGTGTGTGTGTGTGTGTGTGTGTGTGTTGTATCATCTTGATACCCAGTTGTTCAACTGGTGATTTTCCATTCTTGGAACTTCTAGAGCTACACATGCCATGTTGCTCAGAGCCAATCCACCAATCAAAGAACAGAGCCAGTGAAACCCCATAACGATGGTAAGACAACGACTTTCATGCATCAAAAAGCTAACATGAAACTCTGAGGTTTATCAAAAGTGAGTTTGAGACTGAAAAGGGGAACTTGCCCGACATTGTAGTAGCAGCAACAAATCTGTGGTTTAGGTTGTGAAACCACCACTGTGGGGCAGAAGAGGCCATGGAGTGAGGACACGAACACCTACAAACAAACACACACCACACTCACATGCTTGCTACCACTCTGGTTCACAAACCAACACGCACTTCAAATACCATACAGCGACAATTAAGGCTTTACCTCAGTATTATTCATTCAGAGCCCTTAGAACATCTGCATATAGCTCACTGAAGATTATCATATTTATCTATACAGACATCCGTGAAATCTCACACTATAAACCCGATTAGAGCTCAATCTATCATTACACGGAAGAAGAACATGGGAGAAATATAAACACACTTAATAACCTTATGCACCTCACACAGATAAATATTATGCTAACCCACAGTCTTCAGCTTTACTCCTGGTTTGACCGTAAGCGCAACAGTTTTCCAGCATTTCAGAGGGGTCTAATCCACTGACACTGTGTTTACCCTGTCAGATTATCTACTAACTTGTTTGCAGAGTCTATGTAAAAGGGCTGTGACAAAATCACACACAAACCAATTCACACATTCACACACACTTTCTTGACAGGCGGATGCACAGTCACTGTGGGAGAGCGGAGTGTGTGTCAACCGCTGGAGGTCAAGGGGTCAGGGCCTGAAACTGGTTTCAAAGCCCTACCACAGGAAGAGAAAATGTCCATTGCAGTGTGTTTGTGTGTGTATTTGTTCCAACACACAGTCTCCCACTCACTCACACACTCACACACACACCATTTCTTTGGACAAAGAAATCAGACTATTGTACGAAAGAAGGAAAGAAGGAAACAAGAAAAGAAGGGAGACTTAAAGAGGAGAGAAAAAGAGACAAGGTTATGGGAGATACAGTGTGTGTTTGTGTGTGTGTTATGGTAAGGCTCTAATGGCTGTTTGTGTTGTGCCGTGAATGGCCCTATTCATCCAGAAAGCACAGAGAAATGTCACATGAGCAACCCTGCACAGGGACGCACAGGGACACAGTCCACTGTGATCCCTGACCAGAGTCGTGCTGGTCACTGCAGGTCACACCTCCACTCCGTGTCCCTCAGCAGGCAGCACAGGTTCGTGGATCACTTTCCACAAGGGAAAAACCACACTCACTCTGGTTACAAGCATGAGCTGAATGCACAAGTGTGTCAATGTAAACACAATTCACAATTATTTGTTCCTCATTTTACTTAAGATCCCTCTCATCTGCCCATATCTTTTCTTCTGTGTCTGACCAGTGAGAACCGGCACAATGTTTATACTGCTGCAGATTTGCAGGGACATCTATACATGTGAGAACTTCTAAATCCCACAAGTAGTGTAATTCTTATACACAATCACACACATCTGGATTTAATGATTGTGGGGTGCATATAGCCATATATCCATGTTTCCTCCCCCCATCTCTGAAACAAACCCACATGTACACATAGAACTGGGTCACACAAACGTCATCAAGCGCTTCAGTAACAACTATCCGTCCATCTTCCTTTCCGTCTCAAAACAAACCAGAGAGCAGTGACAACGAGGAGCGGTAGGAACAGAGGACAACAATGCCACGGGTTCCACCGGCCTTGGCATGTCTCGTCAGAACTGCTGAAAGCACAACGCAGCAAGTCTCTCGGTCGGTCATTCTATCACCTCCTCACCACACCCATTCTATCCCCTGGCATCCCTCTGCATGTCTCTTCCTCTGCTTCTCCCTTTTCCTGTCACCTTCATCCTTCCTGCCAGCTGTCTGGATAGCCGTGGGACTTGCTCTTAAAACTCAACTCTAAAACTATTGCTGAGTAACAGGAATATGGCAAACATGCAAACCTCAGCAATGCCGGGGCAGCATGCTAGCCTAGAGGTTGGAGCGTGTCACCAGTTACATATAGTTGTGGTGGGAGAAAGGTGGTTAATTCTGTCACTAAGCAAAGACGGCAGTTAACTCTGATGGCATCTAGAGCCTTACTGAGCAATGACAGTGTTCTCAAACATTCCTGGAAACATATTGGTAAAGAAATACAACCCTGTCTACCCCCCCCCCCCCCCCCCCACAGTTCTGCAGTGGCCCTGTGACCTCAGTGAACCCTTCAGTGCTGCTATGAGCACAAACACTTCCTGTAGAGGAAACTGAGCCAGCTAGAGCTAGCCAGGGTCATTCCATGCGCCATACTGTT